>WOXC01007634.1:0-144913 GCA_011680675.1 Gymnobelideus leadbeateri | reverse complement strand
GCTTACTATGTTTTTGCAGTGATGTTAACATTCATTGTACAAATAGAGGCAACCCTGGTGATTGGTGGTGGAAGAAGTAAGGAGGAGATGAGGGAATGGAGAGTATAAGAATGGGATCAAGGCTCTGTGGCAACATGGGAGTTCCCACTAGGAGTGTCAACAATCACTAGCAACATTGCCTATAGGTTTACCGGACTGGCGATTTTTCATTACTATAAGATCACAGACAATTGGATGTGAAGCATAATGTCACCTTTAAAATGTGGCCCCAACCTACTTTTCCATGATGATTTCATATGAATCACCCCCCAACACACACACATACACACACTCATACACACATACACACACACACATACTTTACATGTCACTTAAACCGAATTCCTTGATGTTCCCCACATGGAAAATTCCATCTCCTAGCTGGCTCCATGTTCTTGTACAGGTCATATTCCACGCCAGGAGTGCAGGCTTTTTATTTTTGTCTCTTGGAAACTATAGCTCCCTTCAATGCTCAGTGCAAAGGTGTCCTTCAAACCACCTTCCCTAATTCTTCAAGCTCTAGGTGATCCCATCCCTGTGTAGTTAGCTGTTCATATCCTGTATTAACTTATCTGTCATATTCTCTTTGGAGACTATAAGCTCCATGAGGGTAGGAAATGTTTTACTTTTATGTTGATATCTAAGTGCTTAGCACAGCTCTAGGTCATATCAAGTTGTTTGATATACATGAGTTCTTGCTTACTTGATTTACAGAAGAAAAGTTCTCCCATCAGGCTGTTTCATTTTCGTCTTTTTATTCTCAGTGCTTAGAACTGTCAATTATTAAGCATCAACTGTGTTCCACTTGGCACATAGTTGGTATTTAATAAATGCTTGTTGCTTAATTTATTATTTGATTGATAAAAGATAAGTTCTCTGTGGGCAGGGACTGTTTTTTTTTTTTTTTTTTTGTCTTTGCATCCCATGTTAAGCAATACCTGGCATACGACAAGCACTTGGAATGGATTGTAATGGCTGACACTAGGCATTAGGGGCCTAGCTGTCCCTGTCCTTCCTCTGATATAATCACAGTTGGGTCCATCCAGACCTTGGGTCTAGTTAGAAGGCAGGCCCAATACTTGGTAGTGACTTGAGTCTGGACTAAGGAGCAGAATCATGTTGAATGGCACAGGTTGTCAGAGGTTCACAAGGCCACCAACATGGGAGTGCTGCTTGATAAATAGGGTCATAGAGTCACAGTGGAGTGGACAGCAAGATGGCCCAAGAAGAAGTCATTGATGCCTGTAGATTCCACCAAGGATTCCTTATCTTGGGAGATTTTACAAGATTCAGATATTTTTCCATCATGAAAATTGTCTGATGAAGTACCCTACTCCCTAAGTCCAAGAAGTACACAAGAGGTGCCAGGCCATTCACTCTCTCTCATTAATGACTCCTGGAATCCCCCCTTAACTATGCTGGGCAGTGGTGCCCTGGAATCTCACACATGTCATGACCAGATTTCGAACAGGAATGCTGTGCTGTTCCATCAAAAGGCACTCTTCTCAACTGGCCTTAAAGGGTTCAGGACAGCTAGGATTTTGTGCTCTTTGGACAAAGGCAGCTGGTCCAGAGGTGCAAGTTTTTTTTTGGAATCACTGAAATTATTGAAGTGTCCTTGAATACCAGGATGACAGGCCTTGCCTTCAGATCACCAAGACATCATCCCTGGTGCAAGTCATGTCTCCTTCCCACCTCCAAACCCCATGAACAGAGTGGAAGGAAAAAGAAATGAAAGGCTTGTTGAAAATCTTATTTTGTTCCCATTTAATTATTCTTTAATTTTAGCTCATTTGTAGTGGTAAACAAGCCTTAAGGTACAAAACATACACTTAAAAATCCATTTGGTGCCTGCATTGCTGAAGACAACCTTCTTATATTTTCTGTGGAGTAGAATAACAACTTTCTTAAAAAATTATTTATTTTTTTGGACTTTTAACTTCACTGGGATAGTGAGCTCCCAGCGAGGAACTCTCACAGTGTGAAATGCTCTATCCTAATGCGTGTTGGCACTTGCCCTCAAACTTATTGTCCTAGAGCACTGCTGTGGCAATGGATGGCCTAGGGTCACTCAGCCAGTGGACTGGTCATGGGAAGCCAGGGCTTCCTGACTTCTTCTTGGGCCATCTTGCTGTCCATTCCACTATGACTTTCTGACCCTATCTATGACCCTATCTATATCACTACCGAGTATTGGCCTGCCTTCTGACTAGACCCAAGGTCTGGATGGACCCAACTGTGATTATATCAGAGGAAGGATGGGGACAGCTAGGCCCCTGATGGCTTGTTGTGGAGGGAATCCTGGTTCCTTCAGAAGAGGATGGCAGGAGGGTCATGGAACTAGGGCTTGGAAGGGACCTTGAAGTTCATCTAGTCTAACCCCCTCATTTGGCACATAAGGAAACTGAGGTACCTGCAGCCAGATTTTCTGACTCTACATCCAGCGTTCTAAGCTTGTTTTCTACTGCCCTTCTCATGGTCCAAATCTCTGAAAGCAAGACCTTCATGAATTTGGGCATCCTAATTGCAGATTTTCCTCCTATATTTGTTAATTACTTCATTATTAGTAACATGGCAGATCATACATTGAAGTCACCAGCTATATGCTTCAGATCCCACCTTAGCCATCTTCTTGTCATATGCCATGGAGCTTCAGAGACACCCCAGCCCACCCCCGCCTCCCAGTCTTCCTCTACTACTAGAAAAAGGCTGCCCCCCAGCCTCCTCTAGGGCCCACTCACCACCATAGCTAACTCTTCAAACCAAATAGCCCTCCCTGGCCAGCTCTCCTTCATGGTCCTAGTCTTGCTCCATTAGAATATCACCTCCTAGAGGGCAGAGGGTATCCTGCTTTTATATTCCTTATCACTAATGATTAGCACAATGCTTAGCACATAATAAGGGGGAGGGAGGGAAGAAGGAAGGAAGGAAGGAAGGAAGGAAGGAAGGAAAGAAAGAAAGGAAGGAAGGAAGGAAGGAAGGAAGGAAGGAAGGAAGGAAGGAAGGAAGGAAGGAAAGAAAGAAAGAAAAGAAAGAAAGAAGGAAAGAGAAGGGAGGGAGGGAGAAAAGAAATAAAGAAGGGAGGGAGGGAGGGAGGAAGTGAGTTATGTGATGTGACTTGCCCACAGCCAAATGACTGTCACATACAGGTGATGGGTCTTGAGCCTAGTATTTCACAGTGGAAATAGTCCTGGTTCTAGAGTCATAAGACCTCCTATCCCTATTATACCCCACTTCCCTGACTCTCAGTTTCCAGAGTTGCAAAATGAAGGGACTGGACTACAAGATTTCTGAGGTCCCTTCTAGCTCCCAATAGTGACACGGATTCTTGACTCTGAGTCAAGCCCTCTGGGAGTCAAGCCACCTTGGGAGCAGTGGAAGAGAGGCTGCTAAGGTAAGTTGCAATTAGAATAAATTGGGTCTTTAAACCTCTATTAAGGAATTTTCATTTGACATGAGAGGGATCTGTGGTTTTATTGCTAATTCTCAGAAAAAGTAGAATGTTGTACAGAATGTTTTTAAAAGATTATTTTTGTCATGTAGACCAGGTTAGATTGGGCCAAGAATATGGAAACTGGATAGAAAGCCAGGTCCTTACACACGAATTGAAGTAAAGCAGAAGATAGGGAAAATGGGTTTGTTTGGTTTTTTAATGTTTTCCATATCCTATAAAACAAAGACTCTCAAGAACCTAAATTAGCTCTTGCCAATGACCTCTTGGGTTAAATTGGGTCAAAAAAAAAATAAAAAAAAAACATTCATTTCAGCATTGCTCTCTGATTCTGAGGGACCCACGAGCTCTTTTTTGGGCAAGTGCCATAAATTAGTATTGATTGCCCTAAAAGGCAGGAGGAATGGTTTCCAATGGCCTTCAGCTGATTCCTTCTGGACCAAGAGCATCACTATTATCAAATGATAAAAGGTTAAAATTTAAGACTGAAATCATCTCCAGAGAATTTCACATTAACCTCATGGAAAGGCTCTATGTTAGATTGTAGACTTGGACCACCCTTTGACTTTCCAAACCCCAAAGGTCAATTTTCAAGAGGTCTCGTTTTAATCTTGGTGGAGGTGTGTGTGTATGTGTGTGTGTGTGATTGTGTGTGTGGTGTGTGCATGCACACACACAAGCAGGCACTGCTGGGTGTGTATGTTGGAGATGGGGGGGAAGGGGTGGGTTCTGGTCATATTCCAAGTGAGATAATTACATCCTATTTTCTTCAGCCCCCTGTTGTTCTTCTTCCCTTTCTCTCCTAAGCTGCTTCAAGGTGCAGCTGTGAGGTGTTAAACAGCTGGTGAAGCCCACCCCCGAGACCTGCACACTTCAGCTGTGGGGGGGGGGGGGGGTGATCCCAGTACAATTTGTCTATCAGCTTGTTCCATTTCTAAGGCATTTGGGATCTTTCAGAATGAAAGGCTTCAGGAACCAAGATCCTATTATTAGTCCCTAGAACCTCAGTAGATTTGGAGCTTGGCTCTAATTAGAATGTAGATACACAAACAATTAAAAAGTGATAGACCTTTGCAGAGGTGGGGGCGGGGAAGGTGATGAGAGTGAGCTGGATGCTTAATAGCAATGGTGGCCTTGATATTCATCTTCCAAAAAGAGCCTGAGGACTTAAGTGGCTAAAGATGTTCCACCATTTTCTGGAGTTCGTAGAGGTTTAGAGGAAACTGAATCTCAGAGAAGTCAAGTGACTTGCCCTTGGTCACAATACCAGTGTCAGAGGCAGATTTGGAACCTAGATCACCCTGACCCTATATTCTGCAATCTATACAGTCACTTACACCAGCTGGGGCGGATTTAGGAATCCTAAGTTCAAATCCTGCTTCTGATATGTCTGAATTAGTAAAGGCCTGACAGCCCTAGAAATTCTCTCTAACAGACCTAAAAGTTGTCTTCAACTTGATAATCTTATAGTGAGCATGAAAGCCTGGGGTCCTGAGAGTCCCTGAAGAGACAAAGACAACACAAAACAGTTACCATCTTCAAGGAGGTGACATTTCTGACATGGAGTCAGGAAGCTCTAAATTCAAATCCTGATTCAAAAACTTACTAGCTGTATGACCCTGGACAAGTCACTTAATGTCTCAGTAAAATGGGAACCATAACAGCATGCATCTTGCAAGGTTGCTTAAGGATCAAATGAGAAGATATTTGTATGTGCTTTGCAAACCTTCAAGCACTATAAAAATGTTAGCTATTACTATAATTCTGCTAGGAGGAGGTAACAACATGTTGGCGGTTATCATTCATTCTCAAAGAGGACCAAAATGACGTCACTATGCTAGAGTCAAGTTACAGTGTGTTAGACTCTGGCTGATCAGACCAACAGGAGCTGGGAATGCTCTGCCATCCGCTGGCACAAATAGTCTGTGTGACCCTTCCAGGTGGATTAGAGAACCCAGCCCAAATTTGCACATCTCATGTTTCTTTGGAGCTACTTCAACCCAGCTTTGCTCATGGAGCACAGGATCTTCTCTGATGGGGCATGCCATGATGAGTGGTCCTGTGCCAGTGTCTCCCACATCAATTCTATCAATCAGTTATGAGGTTCTGAAGAGAGACCTTGAGCGTGTCCTTGTTTTGCTTCTTCTGACCACCATGTGATTGTTTGCCCTGTGTGAGGTCTCCATAAAATAGTCTTTTTGGCAAGCATGCATTTGGCATTCGAACCATGTGACCAGCCCATTGGAGTTCTGCTCTCTGCAGTAGAGTTTGAATACTTGGCAGTTTAATTCAAGAAAAGACCTCAGTGTCTGGTATCTTACCTTGCCAAATGATCTTCAAAATTGTCTTAGGAAGATTCTGAAGATACATGTAAACAAATAAGTAAATATGAGGCAGTTTAAGGTCGCTAGAAAAGAAGGTGGGGCAAGGGATCAAGAAAGCATGACCCCAGAGCTGAGTCTTAAAGGAAATTAGGTATTGAGAGAGAGAGGGAGAGAGGGAGAGAGAGAGAGAGAGAGAGAGAGAGAGAGAGAGAGAGAGAGAGAGAGAGAGAGAGAGTGGACAGAGACAGAGACAGCAAGAAATGACAGAGACGATGATGGAGGGGAGGGCATTCTGGGGGGAGGGGAGGTTAGAAGTACCCACTTTTGAAGAGGGACAGGATCAAAGTAGGGAATGGACCAGGTGGGGGGGGTGGGATGGGTGGGAGGGAAATATAAGCAGTCTTTTACAATATATCTACTATGGTAATGTTTTGCATAGCTATACATGTACAACACATACTGAATTGTTTATCTTCCTAGAGGGAATGGGTGACAATGGAGGAAGGGAATGGATCTGAAATTCAAAGTTTTAAAATTAAATGTATCAAATATATATAAGTACTATTATTGATACTATTTTGCATGTAATTGGGAGATAAGATGTGCAGGCATTGGGGCACAGAGATTCACTTTGCCCTAATGGTAAAATCGAATGGGGTATGGGAGAAGATATGGGAGAGACCAGATTGGATGAGGGTATATCTTGTGGGACTGCTATTCTGGGGTGGTGGGTAGGGGAAAAATGGGAAAATATTGTAACTCAAAATCTGGTGGAAATGAATGATGTAAACCAGAAGTTAATAAAGCATTTGTTAAAAAAAGAAAAAAGAAAAAAAAGAAATGACAGAGACAGAGAGACAGAAGAGAGACAGAGAAAGAGAGACACAGAGAGACAGAGAGGAGCAGAAGACAAAGGTCCCAGAGCTTCGAGGAAGAAGAAGGCAGAGCTGAAAAAATGGGACATCTTTCACATGTAGAACACATGAAGGAGAGTAACATGAACTGTTTGTGGAAAGGGAGGTGGGAGTCAGATCAAAGAGGTTTTAGGTTTAAGTGGAAGAATTTGTATTTTATCCTAGAGACCAAAGAGAACCACTTAGGGTTTCTGAGCAAGGAAGTGGGACACAATCAGAATTGGAGAAAAGACAGAATGAATGCAAAGAGACTGACTAGGAGTCTATTGCTACAGTCCAGGTGACATAATCAAGAACAGAATTAGCATGTGTTTCTCTGAATGGGGACAGGGGCAAAAGATGAAAGATATTGAGGGGGTTACAACTGAGTAGCTGATTGATTGGGGGTTGAAAAAGAATGAACAGTGGAGGATGAGTTCAAAGTCAGGAAGCTGGGTGCCTAGAAGAGTGGTAATGACTTTAAAAAGAGAAAATACTTTAATTCCTCCAAAGAAATATCATGGGATCTAGAACTTTGCTATAGGTCATCTAACCAAATACCTCCATGTTCAGATGAATCAGCTGGGGCCCGGAGAAGTTAAATGACTAGTCAGGGTTCACACAGCTCATAACAAGTTGTCGTTTGGACCAAGATCCTGTGATGCCCTGCCCCATTCTCTTTGGCTGACATTTTTTCAGTATAGCATCATGAATCCCCATAAAGAGTTATTCACCTGTAACATGACCCACTGGCCACAATATTCTTCTTTTCCTAATTTCTGATTGGACTCACTATGGAAACACAAGTACCACTGGACAGTTAGCAGTCACATGTTTTCTATACAGTCTAGCTTCATTCCTATTTAAAAAAGAGTGTGAATCATGGACCACCACAGGCTTTTAAGAATTGAAATTGTGAATCACCTGAGGAAGATTGGAGGGGCCAGTAGTGAGCATGGGAGAACATATCTTATCACCAACAAATAGCCCTATCTATAATATAAGGACTTAATCTGAGGTTTTCTGAGATCCCTTCCCACTAGAGATCTATGATCCTAGAGGGAAGTAAAGGGACAAGAATAGTATGAGCAAAGGTACAGAGACAAGAGAGCACACAGACTCTGGCAAAAAGACAGCAGTGAAGTTTGACTGCCATAGGACATGCGATTCAGGAGAATGGATATTGGATTTGGAGTCAGGTGGATGGTCCAGTGGGAAAAGAACTGTCTCTTGAGTCAGAGGACTTGGTTGATTTTCACCATGATCTATATGACTTCAGGCAAATTACTTAGCTTCCCTGGTTACAGGTCCTCATTTACCAGGAATGGATTAGACTCTATGACCTCTGAGGCACTGTCCAGTGCTAGGTCTATAAGCCTGTAATGAGTTCAGATCCCAGCTTGGCTACTGACTGTTGGGTGACCTTTGCAAGTCATGACTTCTCTGGGTATCGTTTAGTTCAACTTAAAAATGTGGGAGTCAGGTCTTGTCAACAAGAATTTATTAATTTACTTTTAATGTGCCAAGCATTGTGCTAAGTGCTGCCAATAACAGATGTAAGTGAAAAGGAAGACTGCCCCTGACCTCAAGGAGTTCACATTTTAATGTGTGTGTGTGGGGGTGCGAATGAAATGACTTCTAGGATCCTCTGTCTGTCTGTCTCTGTCTCTACCTGTCTCTGTCTCTCTGTCTCTGTCTGTCTCCATCTCTCATCCTTGGAGGAGGAGTAGAGAGAGCTGGAAGGATTCCTTAATTCTAGCCTCAACCTAGATATTTCACCCCACAATCCAGAAAACTGTTTCAGATTCCTCTAGAATTTATATTCAAAGGAAGGTTCTCTAGTCAGACCTAGCTGCCGATGATCCAGATGCCTTGCAAGCTTTGCTAAGATCTCATTATATGTGGATAAGGCCAGGCGTTGCCAGGACTAAAAGGAGCTGGAGTTTGGATCTAAACTCGGAGAACAGACAGAAGTTCAAGTGGGCTGCAAACTTGGCAAAAACACGTTCTTTAAGAGAGAAAAATATTTCAACTCCCAAATCAGTTTTTCTGTATATAGTTCTTGCTTTTTATTCTTTTGAAAGAAGAAAGTTTTTTTTAAAAAAAAGTAACTTTGAGACTTCACAAAATGAGGCAGCAGGTAAAGACTTCAGGCTTCCCTTCCCCAATACAGATACCAACCTGTTCCCCATGTACACATTGATGTCAATGGTTTTGTGACTTGATAAACTCAAAGGACCCTTTCTGTGGTCAGCTTTCTGCTTCTGGATGCCTCCCTATTTTGTTTGGTTGGTCCTTGTACACCTGGTGGCCAGTCTACCTGTTAGAGACCTCTCCCTACTTTGCTTGGCTGGTACCTGTATACCAGATACATAGTCCATTTCCAGGCTTGTAATTGAAGTCTTTCCAGTTTATTACAACCTGTCAAAGCACAAGCTTTTCTGGAAGAGATTTTGAGAACCTAGTCACCTCCACACCATAGTCATGAGATCATCAGGAAACAGTTTAGAATTGGAAAGTGATGAGGACTTTGGCAATGAGTAGTTGGACTGGATGTTGAACCATTTGGGTTTCTCTTTTGGAAGAGTTGCTTTTTAAAGATGTCCTTTGTTACCCATAGTGCATCCTATATCATAGGAACACAGGATTGACATAGAAGCCATTCCATGAACTGCCTCAGCTTTACCCTACTTGCATTGTTCTTGATGACATTTTAAAAGGTAGTTTTCTAATGATCAGTACCCCGAAAACTCCTTTCATTAGTCACTTCAAAAACATAGCCTTTTGTCTTTTCTAAAAGAAAATTTAATTGCGAACTTTTGTTTTAATATCACCTACTTTTCTCAAAGTATGTCTTCCTTCTCCCCCTCCCAGAGAGCTTTAAAATAAAGATAAAAAAGGAAAGAGAAGGTAAGTTCAGCAAAGTTAAACAAGATATCACAAAAGTCTAAAGTGCCATGCAATGTTGAAAACCCTAATCAGCCACCTCTGCCTCTCAGATGTCTTCTTTGGGACTGAGCTCAGTTGTTGCAATTTCACAGCATTGATTTTCAGTTGAGCACTTATCTGGCTGCTCCCATGTTGCATTCACTGTGTATATTGTTTTCTTGGATCTATTTACTTCATTTGCTTCAGTTTATATAACATGTTTCTCTGTATTCATCATACTTATTAATTAGATGGAATAACATCTAAAAAGTGCTTTGCAAATAGTAAAAACTCTATGTAAAGGCTAACCTTTAGTAATTAATGTGCCATTATTGTGGGCTTCATGTACCAGATTTATTCAGCTACTCCCCAATCAATGGGCATCTATTTGGTTTTAGGTCCTTTATAAAAAAGAACTGGGGCGGCTAGGTGGTGCAGTGAGTAGAGCGTCGGCCCTGGAGTCAGAAGGACCTGAGTTCGGATCTGGCCTCAGACATTTAATGCACACACAAACAAAAACCTAGCCATGTGACCTTGGGCAAGTTACTTACCCCCAGTTGCCCTCCAAAAAGCAAAATAAAAAAAAAGAACTAATATAATTATATTGGTTATATGAAACCTGAATTCTTGTCACTGACCTCCTCAGGGCAACTAACTGCCTGGTGGTGAAATGTCTGGACTAGACGATGTGGTGTTTCAGTCACTCTGTCTCCACAGACTCACAGATCTCCAAAGATGAGGAATAGAGTGGTGGCCCATTCCTCCCCCTCACCCCTATGATGCATCTTTACCTATTTTTGTCATAGGAGAATAAGGACAAGGATCTGGGTCTGTTCAGCCTGGAGAAGATTCAGAAAATAAATGGTCACTGTCTATCAATATCCCATAGCCACAGAGGACAGTCACAGGGCACCATAGGGGCAGGGGTGGCAAAGAAGCAGATTTAGGCATGATGTCAGAGGCAAAAGAAAGAAAAATTCCCAACAATGACAACTTTCCCACAATGGAAGGGGCTACCCTGGGGGGCCCTCACTAGAGGCCTACAAACAAAGGTGGAATCTTGCCCTAGGGCTTTTTTTTTTTGAACATGTGTTAGAATGAATGGCCACTGAGATCCTATCGAGTGCCCACCTAGATGACACGAGGCTCTTTGGTACTTTGGTAGATCTATGATTTCATCAGTGTGACTTCTTTCTCCTCAAATGCAACAACCCTTCCCTGTGTTTATCTACTGTACAATTCTTGTTTATCTCTCCCCATGCCATTCACCATGGAGCCTGCCTAATGCCCTGGAGACCTTTCTCTAGTGCCAGCTCTGGCTTTCCTCCCATAGTATCTGTTAGGTGCCAATATCAGATGGGTGCCAATGTACCCCTGGGCCTACTCCATCTGTTGTTTCTCATTCTTGATACATAATCAACCCACCTCCTTTTCTGGACTTGCACATCTTCAATCATATTTTCTCGACCTTTCTCACATGCAAGTCTTATCAGTAGCATTTTGCAATCTGATCAGACTTACCATGTGTCTTCTCACATGATAGGCTGTCCAGTTTCTACTACTACTGTCCACTCAAAGACTCACCTCAGTAAGTGGAGATTGGAGGTGACTGGCTGGCATGAGATTCAGATAAGCCTTGCTAAAACAGCAACCTCTCTCATCCTCCTTACTCCATGCTGGTTTATGCTCTCTGTAGATGCTAGTGACCAAGTCCCAAAGACATGTGCTTCCTCAATTTCCACCCCAACCCCCAAGAAAATGGCATGATGGTAAGAAAATGTGTCTGCCATTTAGAGTGATTCAAAGATAGAAGAGGCATCTTGGAAGTCAGCGGGTCCATCTTTGTCTTCAGGCAGAGAGAAATTGCAGTGCTGTGGCTCTACTGTTGGGATTCTTGCTTGAGTAGGTGTGGCACCATCCAAAGCCAGGAATCTGGGAGACAGGAGGACAATCCATGCTATTTAACAGATGGCTGGATATACTAGATATGACATAAGCAAAGGAGGATTTGAGAGAGAAGGGAAAGTCCCAGGCAGAGCCACAAGTTAGCAAGCTGGGTGACTGGACGGAGGAAGCTGTATGATGAGATATAAAGTAAGGTGAAATATTTGAAATCCTTGGAATGTAAATCAGAGCATCTGGAGATGAACATTAGTTCAATCTCCTGTGTTTTCAACAAACTAAACAGAGGCCCAGAGAGGAAGGTAACTAGTCCATGCTAACATATCTCTTAAGTAGATGGAGAGTAGTGTAAAGACTCGAATGTTGATGGTAGAGTCAGGAAGATGTAGGTCCACATATCCTATACTTTCTAGCTGTGTGAACTTGTATAAGTCATTCAACTTGGTCGAGCCTGAATTCCCTCATCTGTAAAATGGGGGAACTGGACCAGGTGTGTTCTAAGGTCCCTTCTCACTTTCCAGTGTAAGCTTCTTTGAGGGCAGGGACTGCTTTTGCTTTTCTTTGTATCCTCAGTGCACAGAACATAAGCTTAATAAATGTTTGTTGACTGACTGACTGGTTTCCAGGTCTAACTCTATGCTCTTATCATCCAATAAATAATAAAAATGGCATCTGAACACAGGTCTTCAAACATCACTTCTCTTCATGGTACCTAGTGCGCCATTGTCAATGTAACTTCATGAATCTCTACAGGAAAACCCTGAGCCATCAATAGCATGGAAGAATGTGGTATGATTCCTGGATTCTGTGAGACTCAGTTAGAATCTATCAGAGTTGGTGAATGATTGGTTACAGGGGTAACAGAGAGGAGAGAGTCGAGGGGGATGATTTCCAGGTTATAAACCAAGGTGGGTGGAAGCTGAAGGGTGCCTAGAGCTGAAATAGGGAAGCTTATAAGAGAGACTGGTTTAGTGTGAAGGATAATGGATTCCAGTGTGGACGTGGTAAGTTAGAGATGCTCAGGGAACATCCAGCAGAGACGCAAAGGAGACAGCAGAGGACGTGGTGCTGGAGTTCAGAGGTACAGACTTGAGAATCGTTCTTCTAGAAATGATATTTGAACATATATCAGGACAGGACACCACAAAGGAAGAGGCTGGAGAGAGAGGAGACAAAGGGGCCTGAGCCCCAGCTCTGGGGGAAACTGCTGCTAAGCAGGAAGGAGATGCCTGATCATCCAGAGAACATAAAGGGGTGCTCAGAGGTAGGGGGAGGAGCAGCAGAATGTGGGTTCATAGAAGCCTAGAGAGCCTAATGTGTCCAGAAACGGGCCGGAGTCAGTAATGTCAAAGGTGGCTGGGAGGTCAAAGAAATAAGAGTCCAAACAGCTCCATTGTTGTTACTGAAGAGAATGGCTCAGGGTCTCGGGGCCAGGCAAGTTCTGAGTTCCAGTTCCTGCTCCTGTTACTTAATAGTCAGGTCATTTACTATGTCTTAGTCTCAGTTTCCCTATCTTTAAAAGGGGGTGGGGCTTGATGATCTCTGAGGTTTCTTCCAGCTCTTGACCTACGGTCCTGTGACCCCACCTGTTATCTGTGTTCAGGATAGTCAGTGACTATTTCATGGTGTTTTTATTTATATTATAAAAAATATTGTAATTACTGTTCTTATTCTTTTCTTTGAATTCTTCCTATTGGGCATTATTCCATTGTATTCCTAAACCAGTTTGTCCATAATTCCTAGTAGATGGGATTCAGCCACCAAAAGCTCTGTTATGAATATTCTGCTAGAGGGGGGCTATTTCTTTCTGTCTTATCTAGCCAGCCCCAGAGCCCCAGGCAATGCTTCATCCCATCCAGGCAACTCCCAGGACACCTCAGCCTGGCCAGCAAAGGCATCTTGCCACCCAGCCTGCTGCTTTCCGCCTTTTGCTGGGGGAACAACCATCCAAACAATATTAGCACTACTGTCACTGTTTCCACTATTATTCCCTGCAACTGTCTACCAGGAGTGGGGAACCTGCAGCCTCGAGGCCACGCTTGGCCCTCTAGGTCCTCAAGTGCAGCCCTTTGGCTGAATCCAAACTTCACAGAACAAATCCCTTTAATAAAAGGATTTGTTCTGTGATAGTGGACTCAGTCAAAATGCCACACCGGAGGACATAGAAGGCCACAGGTTCCCCACCTCTGGCCTAGACCAAAGATCCTGTCCTTCCCATCTTGCCCTCATAAATCTTAATCTTCACCTTCTTAGTGTGCTGGCCCCTTTGGGTAGGCTAGTGAATCCATGGGCCCCTCTACCTTGAATTTTGGTTGGCCACATTCATAATGGGAAGAAATTATCCATTTCAGTTAGAAGTTAGAGAAAGTAAAGATGTCATTTTTTCCACCCAAGTTATCCAAGACTCCCTACCATCTCTCCATGTGTCCGTTGGCCCAGGGCAGGGACCATATCCCTTTAGTGGGATGTTTGTAACCCCGCTACGTTGCTGCTTTGTGGGGTCTACACCTAGCCATGGACTCACTGAGTCAAAGGACATAAACAGTGTCATCTTCTATGCACTTGCACGTCGTTTTCAGAATAAAAGGAGATGCATTCATGCAGTGCTTTCAAGTTTACCAAGAACTCTCTGCATCTTACCTCGTTCTGGTCCCCACAGTGACCTACTGTCTGTCTTTTACAGAAGAGGAAACTGAGGGGGAGAGAGGGTGAGTGACTTGCCCAGGGTCACACAGCTGGGCAGGATCTGAGCTCAGCTGGTCCTGACCCCAAGTCCAGCCCCACCTAGTGCCTGCGTTCCTCTTGCCAGGGATGGCTCCCACCTTTGATGGTCTTTGTCAAGTCATTCTGTATGAGACAGAGCCTCAGAGCTGCTTTAATTTTGTCTTCTTATTGTTGGTTATTCAGAGCCTTCTTTCAGGTGGTGTTGATACTCTCTGTCTCTGTCTCTCTATCTCTGTGTCTCTGTCTCTCTGTATCTCTCCATCTCTTTCTCTGTCTCTATCTCCCTCTGTCTCTGCCTCTCTCTGTGTATGTCTCTCTGTCTGTCTCTGTCTCTCCCTCTTCCCCTGGGCCTTGATTTCCCCTCTGTAAACAAGGGACTCACAGTCCATGACCCCTGGGGTCCCCCGCAGCTCTCCGAGCTCTGGGTTCCCTAAGCACAGTTGCTGCAGGGTGGACACACCTTTGGCTGGCTGCCTGGGCTCTGTGGTCTGTCTGCTGCTGCCACCTGCTGGCCATCCTGCCAAAGTGTCAGGGCTCTTGTTCCTTTTCAGGGGTGGGGGGTCCTGAAAAAACAAGGGAAGCCAAGGGGCCAAGGTTTGGCTTTCTTGGAGGTAGATCATGTTTGGAGCACCTTGGGAAAGGAGGCTTGCAAAGGCCTGGGGAGCTGCTGCAGAAATACATTTCTCATAGGAATAATTCCCATCAAATCCCTTAAGCTCTAACTATAATTTAGCATTCCTTCAATTAGGGATACAATGTATAGAACATTAAAAGGGCAGCAACATGGCGCCATTGAAGTAGACTTGGGGTCAGGGATCTGGGTTTGGGTCCCATAACTGCTATCCCCCCCCATCCAAATGACCTTGGCCATGTCATGGATGTTCTGGAGCCTCAGTTTCCTCTTTTGTCAAATGGAAGCATTGAACTAGAAGGTCTCAAAGCTGGCTTGCAATCCCTAGGATGTGATCCTATGCTAATATACATCTTTTAGATGTAACTAAACCCAGTTCATTCCAGACCAAGAGTTGTTGTTTTTTTTTTTTTTGGAGGGGCAATTGGGGTTAAGTGACTTGCCCAAGGTCACACAGCTAGTTGTGTGTGTGTGTGTGTGTGTGTGTGTGTGTGTGTGTGTGTGTGTGTGTGTGTTAAGTGTCTGAGGAGGGATTTGAACTCAGGTCCTCCTGACTTCAGGGCTGGTGCTCTATACACTGGGCCACCTAGCCACCCAGAGACCAAGAGTTCTTAAACAGCACTTTCTAAATACCGGCTGTTATGAGTTAGCATGGGCTAGTCAGAGGTATCAGATCACTGTATTTAGAGCCAGGAGGGACCTTAGAGGCCCTGCAGAGCAGTTGAGGGGGTGCATGATCTTTACAACAATGTGGATAACCATATTTCAACATAATGACTTCCCTTTGTGATTTTCTGTATTTTATTTTATACATTTAAAAAATATGATTCTGAGAAGGGGCCCATTGGCTAGACCAGACTGCCAAAGGGGTCTGTGAACAGAAGAGGGTAAGGACTCTGACTTCAGGCTGAGTAGGCTTCTGATGGATGATGAACCCATTGTCTAGTCCCCTTCATCTCCCGGCTTCTGCTCTTGAATAATTAGGCCTTTTTCTGTGTATTGATTTTTGTGGTATCTAATTATCCATGAACTAGCTGTATCTCCCCAGTAGAGTGTAAACTCCTCAAGGGCAGAATGGCCTTGTCAGCTTAACACAGTACCTAGCTCGGCAGTATCATAGACTTAGGACTGGAAGACACCTTTGAAGTCAGCAAGTACCCTCCCCCCATTTTACATAAAGGGAAACTGAGTCCCAGAGAAGTTAAGTGACACAGCCCGTTAAGTCTATGAGGTGAGATTCAAACCCAGGTGTTTCTGATTCTAAGTCTGGGACTCTACTAAGCAACACTGACTTGGTAGGGATTTAATAAATGCTTGTTGATTGGGTATGGCAGTGTAGGCACTGACAGACCTTTTCCTTCTCCTGGGTCCACTTAGACCAGGAGTTCTTCACATTCACCCTCTCATGAATGTCTTTGACAGTCTGATGAAGCCTATGGATTCCTTCTTAGGATAATGTTTTTAAATTTGTAAAAATTATATAGAATTATCAAGGAAACCAAGAATAGTAAAATAATGTCTACCCTTCTATCTATCTATAGCTATATCTAGTTATCTATATGTATACATGTGCAAATAGAAATAGACATTTGGAGAACATATACATCTATACATAAAGAATGTTATATAATATATTATTACATGTATATATTATATATTATTACATATGATATATTATTATATGTTAATATCTAAATACAAGTTCAGGGGCCCCAAATGAATTTTTGAGCCCTTCAAAGGGTTATTTTTTATTCCTGCTCATGAACCAGGTTGTTAATTTGGGCCCTAATATCAAGCACCCAGCAATGCCCTTCCATGATGGTCAGGTTTGGGGGGAAAGCCCCAACTGCCCTTTCCTCACTCCCAGAATTGGTGGCAAAGTCCTCTTAGCCTTGATCTCTAGGGTGATGGTCATCTGTTTTGTCTCCTAGGTACTGGGGTGACAAGAGCCAGCAGCTGCCAGTCAGACAGCAGCGGGTTCCTGGAGGAACCTTCTGAGCCCTTCCCTCTCCAGGTATCAGTGGGCCTTGGGGTGGAGTGCTGAAATGTCCAGTCCCAGACCAGACCTTACTTAGTATTGATGCATGATTCCCATTTCAAATAGGCCAGACTACTTGGCCTGGCCTAAGCAGAATGCAGTCATTCCCAGTGGAGGGCAGGCCCAAGGTGCCCTTCCTCTGAGATAGGCTTCAGCTATAGCCAGTAACATAAAAGAAAGAGGGCTCCTTCCTGTCAGAGGCAGAAGCTGCCTCCATTTCCGAGTCTCCTTATCTCAGGCCCTTCTCCTTCTCTCCTGACAACTAACCCGCTGCTGACCCTAACTCCTGCTCTCATGCTAAGGAACAACAACACCCCTCAAATAACCTAACCTCCCAATTCCTCAGCCTTGCTGTCTTCTGCCCTATTCCTTTGCCCTTCCTCCAGCTACACGCAGAGATGGGCAAACTCTCCATCTTGCCACCACCCACAAATGTACCACTTCCATGCTCAGGAGCTCTGAGATTCCCTCACCTGATCACAATTTGTTATCCTCCCACTTCTCTGGGGTACGATCCTAAGCCCTGCTCTTTGCCCACACTGGGGCCTCTGATCTTTCCACCCCTAGCCCATCACTCGTGGGCAAACACTTTACAAACCTTAAAGCATCATATAAATGCTAGCTATTAGGACGATGATTATCCTGACTCTTTGGAAAACCAGTTCAACGCTACCCTGTCCTCTTCTCTGAGTCTCTTGCCCTCTTATCCTGTCACTGGTCTTCCCTACTAGGCCTCCCCATACCTACCACCCTTGCTCCCACCCAAACACCACAGAATAAAGCTGGAAAAAATGACAAAGGCCTGCTGACTGGATTTACTACAGATGGGTATCGTGTAACTTCAGCTGGGTCCTTACTGAAACAAAGCAGTCCTCATCCCCCTCTCTAATTGCTTCACCATTCCACTCCCCAGGGAGGCTCTTCTAAAGCTTCCATCCCTCCTCCAGTCATGGCTCCCTGGGCCCACATCATCTCATCTGAGGACCTTGCCTCATATTTCACTGGGGAAAATGAAAGCCATTGGTTATGAATTCCCTTTTCTTCCCCTTCCTCCTTTCATATCACTAACATCTCCTTCTTCACCCCATCTCACAAGAAGAGGCAGCCTTTCTTCTTGGCAAGGCTAAGCCCTCAAAATGCTCAAGTGATCCTGTGCCATCCCCTCTTCTCCAGCCATCCCTATCCTTTCACTTATCTGCAATCTCTCCTTGTCTCGGCTGCTTCCTTACTGCCTACAAACATGCCAGTGTCTTTTCCATCCTCAAAAAACTGCCCCTTGATTCCTGCTAGCATCTCTATGTCTCCTTCATTTTGTGAATAAACCCCATTAGAATGCCTCCATTGCCTTTTATATCTCTCTCTGCTTAATTCTTTTTTTTTTTTGACAAAAAGTATTTTTATTTGACATCTGAATAAGTGTTGACTCCTCAGGACACGGCCTTTGGCATCTTTTCCAACTTATTCATCAGCTTGTTGCACTGTGCCTTTCTCAGAAATATAGATACCATCCAAAAATTTTCTGATATCCTTGTTTTTGACTGTGGTGGCCTGTTGGATCAGGGCAGCTGAGTTTGAAACAAGTTCAATATCATTTCCTTCAAGAATTAACTCATCTTTTTGGGCTTGAGAAACAGCACAAGGAATACCTGGTCTCATGCGCACTCTTCGGATATATTTTTCACCCAAGAAATTTCTGATTTCAACAAGTGAGCCATTCTCTTGAATAACAACATTTATGGAGAAATGAGCACACACAGACCTCATCTTGTAACGAAAACCCAGGGTAACACCTTTGATCATGTTTTGTACATGGCTACAGATTGTGCGCACGGTTGCAAGTTCTTTTCAATTTCCCCACCACTTGTCTACCCGAAGCCTTTTTTTCTTCTTTCCAAGGAGACTGAGCTCAACATTGATATGACTGAAATCCCTATGGAGGATTCCTCTGGGCCCTTTCACAATAACTGTCCGACCCTTAAGAGAGATGTCAACATTTTCTGGGATGTCGATGGTCTGGTTGCTTAGAATGGTCTTCATTCTGGTAGTGAATGGGCCAAAGCTCTCTGCTTAATTCTTAACAGTTTGGGTTCCAGCCTCATCATCGAACTGAAGCTCTTCTATCCAAAATGACTAATGATCTCGTAACTGCCAAATTCGATAGGCTTTTCTCAGTGCCAACCCTCCTTGGCCACTCCACAACCTTGGACCCTCTCTGCATTTTCATGATACTACTCCCTTCTGGTTCTGCCCCTACCTCTCTGACTGCTCCTTCTCAGTCTCTTCTGCTGGCTTTTTCTCTAGGTCATACCCACTGACCATGAGTGTCCCACTGGCCTCTGTCCTGTGCCCTCTTCTCTTTTTCCTCTATGATATTTTGATTGGGGATCTCATCCACTTTAATAAGTTCAATGATCATTTCTATACTGTTAATTCCTAGATCTTCTCATCCAGCCCTTACCTCTCTCTTGACCTCTAGTCAAACATATCTGACTGCCTCTTGGGCATGTTAAACAGAATGTCCTGTAAACATCTTAAACTCAACATGACCAAAACTTAGCTCACTTTTTCCCCAGTTGCCCGGTTCCTAACTTCCCAATTACTGTGGAGAGCTCCTGAAGCTCTCAGTTCCCCAGGCTTGCACCCCAGGTGTCATCCTCAGTTCCTCATTCTTTTTCACATGACCCCACCTCCCATCTGTTGCCAAGGGCTGTGGATTGCACCTTTGTGCCATGGCTTCCATATGCCCTGTTCTTTATAACATTCCTGCAGTTCTGTTCTCTTGCATCTAGACTATTTCACTAGCATGTTGGTGGCTCTGTCTGGCACATTTTCTTGCAATCTAACCTCCACTAAGCTCTCAAATTGATCTTCCTAAAGAAGACCACCTGCTCCCCCACCTGCCGTGCACACACACTTAGTAGACTCTAGGGGTTACCAATCACCAATCTAAAATCCTGTTTGGAGTTCAAACCCCCCCCCCCATGAGCTGCCCTGCTCTGACCTTCCTAATGCCACATGCTCTGTGCCCCAGTGACACTGTACTCCTCGATATCCTTCACACAGCATTATTATTATTAATATTATTGCTACTTTTATCATATGTATCCATAGCACTTAGTACCCTTCCTGTCACAGACTAAGAGCTCAATAAACTATCCACCTATTTATGCATCTACTGATTTTATAAGTGGGGAAGCTGAGTCACATAAAGAACAATCAGTTTAGAAAGGCCCTGGAAGGAAACCTTGTCTTTCTGTTTCTTGAAGATGAATCTGTGGGGTCATGCCACTTTTTAGAGCTTATTGAGAAATAGGATAATGCCCAGATTGAGACTCCTAATCTCATTTGCCTTTTGCCTCGTATCTCCCACAGCTTTCTCCCTTGTTGACCAACCAGAATCTTATATGTGGACGGCAAGAAGCCCAGATTCCCTCCCTGCCACCATCCCAGTACCATCCACAAGAACCCACTGAAGATGCTTCCCGATGCATTCTGAACCGAGGCCAGAGTAACCAGGAAGAAGACATATTTGCCTGTGAAGAAAAAGATGTTTCTCCATCAGTAGAACATTTAACCCAGGAGGGATCCCATAAGGAGACCTCCACAGGGGAGAGGAAAGACAATCCCACATGGAATTTCCCTCCAAGTTCCCAGACTAACTATGAGGTGGATGGAGAAGGCACCATCACTTCCAAATATGACTATCCTATGGGATTTACTGTAGCCCATATAGTAGAAGTCAAAACAGACTTCCTGGAGGCAGAAGAGCCTAAGGCAGTGTTCATGGGAAGGCCTCCAAGCATTATGGGAAGTGTATGTGATCAAGGTGTATCAGTTCTTGCTGATAGCTATCAATTTGGTCCTGAGGTCCCAAGAGATAGATGGGCCAGCCAGGGGGACCCTAAAGTTAGCAGGTTGGGATCCTCATCAGAAAATGGGATATCGACAACACCAAGGCAGGGGTTTCCCATACAGAGTGAAGTCACTCTCTCATTAGGTAGCCTTGATGAAGTTACTAAAACCTCTAAATCCAACTCAGATGATGTGGCTGGATGTAGGCCTCTGAGTCCCCCAGGGCTCGGTGCTTCAGGTAAAGCCTCTTCCAAGTCAAGTGCAAAGGCAGGGGACTTTATCCTAGACACTGAAATAAATACCAATGGTTTCAGATCAGTGACAATTCAGATGCCATCCAAGTTGGTGTCTGGCATCCACAGTACCACCTCAGGAGAAGGTCCTAGAGAGAATACTTTAGATCCTCTTCTTATACCTTCAAAATTCTATGAGACTGAGGCTTTCCTCACATCAGGACCAGGAATAGGGGCCAGAGAAAGGCAGACCAAAGAAGCTTCAATTCAAACAGAAAAAAACCAACATGGATTTCAAAATTTATGTCCCACCTTAAGCTGCTGCAGAGTCACCCGTAGACAGCATCATTTCACCCAATCTGTTTCCCTAGACAGTAGCTCTCTGGGGAAACACTGGCCAACTTCAGACTCAAAGCAAGCAGCCCATGGTGGCCAGTGCGAGCATGGCAGTTGCTGCTGTTATTGCTGCTGTTGCTGGCACCATCACCATCCCTGGGATTGGCACCACCCTGGCCTTGCTTCCTGCTCATACAAACACCACCTCCAAGCTCAGCTCACCAAGACTGTGAAGATCCTTCAGGAGGCTATGGTGAGAGAACTCTCTCCAGTAAGTCTATATCTTAAGAGTGACCTTCAATGTGATCAGGGAGAGCTGTGCATTCAATGAGAGGCAGTGGGAGATAGTGGAAAGACAGCTGGCCTTGGAGTTAGGAAGACCAGGGTTCAAGTCCTGCCTTCCTTGGGCAAAGTGTTTCATCTCTCAAGATGACAGGCTATTCTCTGAAACTAATTAGAAATAGCTTGAGCATGTGTAGGGTTTTTGTTTTCCAAAACAGCTAAGTCCAGTTATTTGACATATCAATCCAATCCTACCCAACAAGCCTTTATTAGAGACCTCATATGTACCGGGCGATGTTCTAGGTACTCAGGATAAAATGATGGGTCACCCTATAGGAACTTCCATTCTTGGAAGAGGGTGAGGGAATCTGTAAACAACATGCAAACAAATCTATTAGGACAAGGAAAGCCGAGGAGGGTAAAGACTGTCCTAATCAGGGGCATCAGGATGTTTGGAGGCCACTCAGAACTGCTCACTGAGGAAGAGAAGGTTTCTATGGAGCGCAATTCCCCCTGACCTCCCTAGTTGATTTCCTGTCAGCCCTTATAGCCCTAGCCCTTCCCATTCTAATGGAGGAAACAACATATACATTAATAACTCTACAAAATATGTGTAGAGGAATAAGGACAGTAACCCTTGAGGGGAAAGTTACTAATAGCTAAATGGATTGGAAAGGCCTCTGAAGAAGGTAGTATTTGAACTGAGCCTTGAAGGAAGGCAGGGAAGCCAGCAGGCAGAGGTGAGGAAGCATGAGTAAACTATGTTAGGTAAAACCAACTCAAGGGGTTTTTCCCAATTCTTGTGAAGTTGTGGGTAAAGTGTATGTGTTTGTGTGTATGTGTACGTGTATATATACATATATGTATGTGTGTACATATGTGTGTCTGCGTGTATATGAACAGATAGATATGATGAGCCCTAGGGTCCCTCTCAGCTCAAAATAAATGATCTATGGTCCCATAATCCCATGATTCTAAGATGTTCAAAACAATAGGGCTTTGTAACACAATGCCAGAAAACACAGATCCAGGTTATAGGAAATAGAATGTGTGTGTGATATATATGTATATATATATATATATATATATATATATATATATGTGTGTGTGTGTGTGTGTGTGTGTGTGTGTGTGTGTGTGAGAGAGAGAGAGAGAGAGAATGTGTGTGTGTGTACATGATTTTTTTAAACATTCGATTTTAAAATTTTGAATTCCAGATTCTTTAGCTTCCCCACTCATCACCCACACTTACTGGAAAGATAGTCAATTCAATATAGGTTGTACAAATATAGCTACACAAAACATTTCCATAGTGGATATATTGTGAAAGACTGACTATATTTCCCTCCATCCTATCCCACCCCCCACTGATTCTATTCTCTACTTTTGCCTTGTCACTTTTCAAAAGTGTGTTTTTCTAACTTGCTCCCCCCAACCTGCCCTCCCCTCCATCATCCCCCCTCTCATTCCCTTCCCCGCTATTCTCCTGTAGGGTGAGATACCCTATTTACTGTGTATATCATGCCCTGCCTGAGCCAAATTCAGTGAGAGTAAGTTTGACTCATTCCCTTTTGCCTTCCTGTTCTTCCCCTCCATTGTAACAATTTTCTTTTGCCTCTTCTATATAAGATCATTTACCTCATTCGGGCTCTCCCCATCTCCTTTCATTATATCCCTCTCTCAACCCTCAATTTCACCTTTTAAGTATCATCCCTTCCCATTCAATTGGTCCTGAGCCTTCTGTCTATGTATACCTGTACACATATATACACACACTCACATATGTATTCATACACCCATATAGCCTCCTATATAGACATATATATGTATCTATACATATATACATATATGTGTGTGTATACACACACATACATTTCTATTGCCTTCAACTATTCTCATACTGAGAAAAGTTTCATAGGTTACAATTATCATTTTTCCATTTTTCCATGTAGGAATTTCAGAAATAGTTCAAATTTGATAAGTTACTTATGATTTCTTTTCCCTGTTTACCTTCTCATGCTTCTCTTGCTTCTTGTATCTGAATGTCAAATTTTCTTTTCAGCTGTACTTTTTCATCAAGAATGCTTGAAAGTCCTCTATTCCACTGAATAACCATATTTTCCCCTGAAACACGATACTCAGTTTTGCTGGGTAGGTGATTCTTGGTTTTAATCCTAGCTCCTTTGACCTCCAGAATATCATATTCTAAGGCCATTGATCCCTCAATGTAGAAGCGGCCAGATCCTGTGTTATCCTGATTGTGTTTCCACAATATTCAAATTGTTTCTTCCTGGCTGCTTGTAATATTTTGTCCTTGATCTGTGAACTCCAGAACCTGGCTATAATATTCTTAGGAGTTTTCTTTCCGGGATCTTTTTCTTTTTCCTTTTTTTCTTTTTTTTAACAAATGCTTTATTAACTTCTGGTTTACATCATTCATTTCTGCCAGATTTTGAGTTACAATTTTTCCCCATTTTTCCCCTACCCACCATCCCAGAATAGCAGTCCCACAAGATATCCCCTCATCCAATCTGCTCTTTCCCATATCTTCTCCCATACCCCCTTCGACTTTGCCATTAGAGCAAGGTGAATCTCTGTGCCCCAATGCCTGCACATCTTATCTACCAATTACATGCAAAATAGTATTAATAATAGTATTTATATATATTTGAAACATGTAATTTTAAAACCTCGAATTTCAGATCCATTCCCTTCCTCCCTTGTCACCCATTTCCTCTGGGAGGATAAGTAATTCAATATGTGTTGTACATGTCTAGCTATGCAAAGCATTACCATAGTAGATATATTGTAAAGGGCTGCTTATAATTCCCTCCCATCCATCCCACCCCCCACCTGGTGCATTCCCTACTTTGATCCTGTCCCTCTTCTATAGTGGGTACTGCCAACCTCCCCTTGCCCCAATAATGCCTTCCCATCTATCATCCCCCCTCTCATCCCCCTTCCCCCTATTCTGCTGCAGGTTGAGCTATCCCATTTAGTATGTATGTCATTCTTTCCCTGAGCCAAATTCAATGAGAACGTGGTTTTGCCTTTTTGCCTTCCTATACTTCCCCTCCCCTGCAGCCACTTCCCCTTGCTTCTTCTACTTGGGATAGTTTACCCTACCCTGTCTCTCCCCATCTCCTCTTGCCATTTTCCTCTCTCACCTCATACTTTCACCTCTTAAGTATCATCCCTTCCCAACAAATTCAACCTATGCCCTCTATTCATGTATAACTGTAAACATATATACATACATTCACATATGTATTCATATGACCATATACCCTTCTTCCATTATTTTCATACTGAGAAAGGTTTCATCAGTCACAGTTATTGTTTTTCCACATAGGAAGGGAAATAGGTCAACTTTGATAAGTTCCTTTTGATTTCTTTTCCCTGATTACCTTCTCAGGCATCTCTTGCTTCTTGTATCTGGATGTCAAATTTTCTGTTCAACTCTGGTTTTTTCCTCAAGAATGCTTGAAAGTCCTCTATTCCACTGAATGGAATAGTCCGCATATTTTCCCCTGAAACAAAATTCTCAGTTTTGCTGGGTAGGTGACCCTTGGGTTCAGTCCCAGCTCTTTTGCCCTTTGGAATATCATATTCCATGCCCTTCCATCCCTCAGTGTAGAAACTGCCAGGTCCTGTGCTATTCTGATTGTGTTTCCACAATATTGAAATTGTTTCTTCCTGGCTGCTTAGAGTACTTTCTCTTTGATCTGGGAATTTGTAGCAGCAAGCACCCCAATATCCCCAGGGTGACTGCCAACACAGGTTCTTAGATCTGCTTTTCAAAAGGAAAGCAACTCAAAATGGGTTAACAAGCTTACTTTAATCAAACAAACACACATTATCTAGTTCAGGGGAAAAAGGTCAGCACCCGAACTTCAGAGTTACAGAACTTACAGATCAAACAGACAGGCTTCCAAACTGTCCTACCATTATATCAATACCAAATCACAGTTACCAGAGAGGGAAGCATCAACATCTGGGTTTTCAAAGCCGGGGGGCTCTCAACAACGGCTTCCCAGAGTCTCATCTGGTCAAATCACACAACACTTCTCAAAGTGAGCCCTAAAGCAAAGCCTCTCCTCAGGGCTTATATAGCCTTCTCTTGGCTCAGAGAAGGTAACAACCTTCTTGACCCACTGCCCAATCACAAAGTATCAAGGTGTGGGCTTTCCTGAAAAACAAGCCTCCCACCACAGGCTCCAGGTGCACTTAAGCTAGGGGCAGGGAAGATCTTTAAATTTGCATTTCCATTACAGAATTCTGGAACCTGGCTATAATATTCCTGGGAGTTTTCTTTTGGGGATCTTTTTCAGGAGGTGATCAGTGGATTCTTTCAACCTGTATTTTGCCCTCTGGGTCTAAAACATCAGGGCAATTTTCCTTAAGGATTCCTTGAAGGATGACTTCTAGGTTCTTTCTTTGATCATGGCTTTCAGGTAGTCCAATAATTTTTAAATTGTCTCTCCTGGATCTATTTTCCAGGTCAGTGGTTTTTCCCATGAGATATTTCACATTGCTTTCTATTCTTTCATTTGTTTGGATCTGTTTAACAGCATCTTCATTTCTCATAAATTCATTAGCTTCCATTTGCTCCAGTCTAACTCTGAAGGAATGAATCTCTTCAGTGAGTTTTTAAGATTCTTTTTCCATCTGGCAAATTTGGCTTTTTAAGGCATTCGTCTCCTCATTGCCCTTTTGAGCCTCCTTGGCCATTTGACTTAGTCTATTTTTTAAGGTGTTATTTTCCTCAGTCAGGCTGTTGACCCTCGTTTCATACTTTTCCTGCATCCTTCTCATTTCTCTTCCCAATTTTTCCTCCACTTCTCTTATTTGATTTTTAAAGTCCTTGTTAAGGTCCTCTATGGCCTGTAACCCGCTCATATTTTCCTTTGGGGCTTTTGGAGCAGGATTTCTGACCTCACAGTCCTCCTCCTGTTCCTTGCTTCAATCCTCTTTGCCCCCAAAATAGGAGTCTAATGTTGCATTTTCCTGTTTATTTTGTTTCCTTTGCCTTGGCATGTTGCGACTTAATTACTTGACTTTTGGACTTGTTGCCACAGTAGGGCTCTGCCACCAGACAGGGGAGCTTCCGTCCCTAAGTTGGGGGTCTTCACAACTTCCGGTTCTGGGAAGATGAATACCCACCCCACGACCTCCTCCCCAGATCACAATCCATATCAAGGGAGGTTAAAGCAAGAGCGATTACCCCCCAAGACTGATCGCTGGATCTCCCTACAGTTCGCAGCCCAGGAGCTGGAGCTGCCACTGAATCTGCAAAATGGCGTGTCTCCTCAGTGGCTTCTAGCCCCCAGGAGAGGAAGCCGATTCGTTCCCCAAATACTGGTCCCAAAGTCCATAGGGCAGTAACCTCTCACTTTGTCCTAGGCATGTCTGTGTTGATAACACAGCTGCTGGTGTTCTGGGTTCCCTCCAATGGGCTGAAGGCCTGGCCGCCTTGGGGCTAAAACCGTGGCTCACGCAGACGTGGGCTCGGCTCTCTGCGTGCTGGGCTGTCAGTTCCCAGCACACTGTGCTGTTGGCTCCCAGAGTGCTGAGCTGGCCCTTCCTGCAGGGCTGCTGGTCTGTCCTCAGCAGGAAGTTAGCTTCTCTGTTGCGTTCTGTGGGTGCTGGGGCTCCAGAAGTTGTTCAGAGTCCCCTTTTACATGGTTTGGGGGTGATCTGGGGGGAGAGCACCTTGGTCGTGCTGTTTTTACTCTGCCATCTTGGCTCTGCCCCCCTGGGATCTTTTTCAAGTGGTGATTGGTGGATTTTTTCAACCTCTATTTTGCCCTCTGGTTCGAAAACATCACAGCAATTTTCCTTGAAAATTTCTTGAAGAATGATTTCTAGGTTTTCTTTTTTTTTTTTTTTTGATCATGGCTTTCAGGTAGTCCAATAATTTTAAAATTTTCCCTCCTGGATTTATTTTCCAGGTCATTGGTTTTTCCAATGAGATATTTCACATTGCCTTCTATTTTTTGTTTGTTTGGATCTGTTTAATAGTATCTTGATTTCTCATAAAGTCATTAGCTTCCATTTGCTCCAGTCTATTTCCAAAGGAATGTTTCTCTTCAGCGAGCTTTTGAGATTCTTTTTCCACCTGGCAAATTTGGCTTTTTAAGGCATTCTTCTCCTCATTGACTTTTTGAACCTCTTTTGCCATCTGATTTAGTCCATTTTTTCAAGGTGTTATTTTCTTCAGTCAGGTTGTTGTCTCTCTTTTCATGATTTTCTTCCATCATTCTCATTTCTCTTCCCAATTTTTCCTCCACATATCTTCTTTGGTTTTCAAAATCCTTTTTAAGCTCCTCTATGGTTTGTAACTACCTCATATTTTTCTTTTCTTTTTTTTTTTTTAAATATGAAAAATTATCTTTAATAGTCAGAAGAGAGCAATGTAATTGGATGAACAATTATTGGTCATATCCCTGTAAGTCAGGTAAGTCAAGGCAGGAAGCAGCAGTTAGGGAAGACTCTAACTTTTGAACATAAGGGTAGTTGCCTTACTGAGTACCCATTTTATAAACCTATATATGCCAAATTGGGAGGTATTCCAGGGGAGGAACTAAATCTCAGGTACTTCATCAGGGATATGTAGGGTATTTTCAGAGTTCTACTATAGAAGAACTCTATTTTGATATCCTAGTATGGCAGCAATCTATTCAAGGAAAAAATGCATTTTTGTTTCTTTGTTCTAGTGTATAATTGGATAGTCTATTTTCTGGCTTTATTCCTTCACAAGATGAGTTTCTTATTTTATTTTATTTTATTTTTTAAACAAATACTTTATTAACTTCTGTTTTACATCATTCATTTCCGCCAGATTTTGAGTTACAATCATTTTCCCCCATTATTCCCCTACCCAACCTCCCAGAATAGCAGTCCCACAAGATATCTCTTCCTCCAATCTGCTCTCTCCCATACCTTCTCCCATACCCCCATCGACTTTTCCATTAGAGGAAGATGAATCTTTGTATCCCAATGCCTGCACATCTTATCTCCCAATTATAGGCAAAAGAGTATTAATAATAGTATTTATATATATATTTGAAACATTTAATGTTACGACCTTGAATTTCAGATCCATTTCCTTCCTCCCTTGTCACCCATTCCTTCTTGGGATATAAGTAATTCAGTATATGTTGTACATGTCTAGCTATGCAAAAACATTATCATAGTAGATATATTGTACAAGGCTGCTTATAATTCCCTCCCACTCATCCCACCCCCCACCTGGTCCATTCCTTACATGATCCTGTCCCTCTTCTATAGTGGGTGCTTCCAACCTCCCCTCCCCCCAAGGATGCCCTCCCATCCATCATCCCTCCTCTCATCCCCCTTCCCCCTATCCTGCTGCAGGTTGAGATATCCCATTTAGTATGTATGTCATTTTCTCCCTGAACCAAATTCAATGTGAATGTGGTTTTGCCTTTTTAGCCTTCCTTATTCTCCCCCTCCTTTGCACTCACTTCCCCTACATGAGATAGTTTCCCTACCATGTCTCTCCCCATCTCCTCTTGCCACTTTCCTCTCTCACCTCATAATTTCATCCCTTGAGTACTCTCCCTTCCCAACAAAATCAACCTATGCCCTCTATCCATATATAAATGTAACCATATACACACACATTCACATATGTATTCGTATGACCACACCCCTTCTTCCATTATTTTCATAGTGAGAAAGATATCATCAGTCACAGATATTGCTTTTCCATATAGGAATGTAAATAGTTCAACTTTGATAAGTTCCTTTTGATTTCTTTTCCCTGATTACATTCTCAGGCATCTCTTACTTCTTGCGTCTGGATGTCAAATTTTCTATTCAACTCTGGTTTTTTCCTCAAGAATGCTTGAAAGTCCTCTATTCCACTGAATGACCATATTTTCCCCTGGAACAAAATACTCAGTTTTGCTGGGTAGGTGACCCTTAGGTTCATTCCCATTTCTTTTGCCCTCTGGAATATCATATTCCATGCCCTTCAATCCCTCAGTGTAGAAGCTGCCAGGTCCTGGGCTATTCTGATTGTGTTTCCACAATATTGAAATTGTTTCTTCCTGGCCGCTTGTAGTATTTTCTCCTTGATCTTGGGATTCTGGAACCTGGCTATAATATTTCTGGGAGTTTTCTTTTTGGGATCTTTTCAGGAGGTGATCGGTGGATTCTTTCAACCTCTATTTTGCCCTCTGGATCTAAAACATCAGGGCAATTTTCCTTGAGAATTTCTTGAAGGGTGATTTCTAGGTTCTTTCTTTGATCATGGCTTTCAGGTAGTCCAATAATTTTTAAATTGTCTCTCCTGGATCTATTTTCCAGGTCAGTGGTTTTTCCCATGAGATTATTTCACATTGCCTTCTATTCTTTCATTTGTTTGGATCTGTTTAATAGTATCTTGATTTCTCATAAAGTCACTAGCTTCCATTTGCTCCAGTCTAACTCTGAAGGAATGAATCTCCTCAGTGAGCTTTTGAGATTCTTTTTCCATCTGGCAAATTCGACTTTTTAAGGCATTCTTCTCCTCATTGCCTTTCTGAGCCTCTTTTGCCATTTGAGTTAGTCTATTTTTTAAGGTGTTTTTTTCCTCAGTCAGGCTGTTGACCCTCATTTCATACTTTTCCTGCATCCTTCTCATTTCTCTTTCTAATTTTTCCTCCACTTCTCTTATTTGATTTTTAAAGTCCTTCTTAAGGTCCTCTATGGCCTGCAACCCACTCATGTTTTCCCTGGGGCTTTTGGAGCAGGAGTTCTGACCTCACAGTCCTTTTTCCGCTCTATGCCCCCAAAATAGGAGTCTAGGGTTGCATTTTTCTGTTTCCTTTGCCTTGGCATGTTGCCACTTAATTGCTTGTCTTTTGGGCTTGTTGCCACACTATGGCTTTAAGGCCAGATAGAGGAATTTTCGTCCCGAACGTGTGGGGGGCAACTTCCGTTTCTGGCAAGCTATAAACCCACCCACAACTTCCACCCTAGATCACAATTCAGATCCAGGGAGGTTAAAGCAAGAGCGATTACCCCCCAAGACTGATCGCTGGATCTCCCCACGATTTGTAGGCTGGGAGCCAGAAATGCCTCTGAAAACTACAAAATGGTGTGTCTCCTCAGCGGCTTCTAGCCCCCAGGGGAGGGAGCTGACGCATTCCCCAGATACAGGTCCCAAAGTCCATAGGACACTAACCTCTTACTTTGTCCTAGGCATGTCTATGTTGATAATTCTGGAATCGCCACAGCTCCTGGTGTTCTGGGGTTCCTCCAGCTGGCTGCTGGCCCTGCCGCCTGGGGCTAAAACCTCGGCTCACGCGGACCTGGGCTCGGCTCGGCTCCTGCGCTCTGCGCTCTGTGCGCTGCCGGCTCCCAGACCACTGCGCTGGTCCTTCCTGCAGGGCTGCTGGGCTGTCCTCAGCGGGAGGTTAGCTTCTCTGTGTCGTTCTGTGGGTGCTGGGGCTCCAGAAGATTTTCAGAGTCCTTTTTTACATAGTTTGTGGAGAATCTGGGGGCAGAGAGGCTTGGACAAGCTGTTTCTATTCCGCCATCTTGGCTCCGCCCACCCCTCATATTTTTCTTGGAAGCTTTTGTTGCAGGAGTTCTGACTACACTATCTTCCTCCTGCTCCATGCTTTGATCCTTTTTGTCCCCAAATAGGATACTAATGTTGAATTGCTCTATTTCCTTTGCTTCCTTTGCTTGCTCATGTTGCCACTCAATTACTTGACTTTTGAGCCTTTTGTCAAAGTAGAACTCTCTTACCAGAAAGGGGAGCTTTATCCCAATAGCTGGGTTTTTTTGCAGCTGCTGGAGCTATTAGTTGGGTGCCCTCTCTGAAGCCTCAACACACCCTAGCAAGCTGGTCACTCACCCCAGGACCTCTACCCTAGACAGTGATCCAGATCCAAGCAGGTTGGAGCAAGAGTGATTACCCCTCAGACTGGTTGCTTGGGCCCCCTACAATCTGCAGACCAGGATCTCTGAAGCAGCATGGCTGTGGAGTCTCAGCTGCTTCTTGCCCCAGGGGCAAAGGCCAGATTGCACTCCTGAACTCTCTGTTCCACAAAATCTACACTGACCTCTCACTTTGTCTTTTGCATCTATGGCTTGATAATTCTGGAAGCTACCATAGCTGCTAGTGATCTGAAGTCCCTCCAGCTGGGGGCTGGTCAGGACACCCTGAGGCTAAAACCTCTGGCTCCAGTGTGGCTGGGCTCAGCTCCCAGAGTGCTGCACTGGACCCTTCCTGCTGGCCTGCTACGCTGTCTTCAGCAGGAGGTTAGCTTCTCTCTGTCATTTTGTGGGTTCTGTAGCTCCAAAGTTTGTCTAGAGTCATTTTTACATGAATTAGAGGAAGTGGAAGCCAGAGCCACAACAAGTCCTGGTTCTACTCTGCCATCTTGACTCTGCCTCTAAACCAATAATTCTTAAAGTATCTCTCCTTGATCTATATGCCAGGTCAGTTGTTTTTCTTTTTTTTTTTTTAATTTTGATATACTTTTTATTAAGATATAAGTTAATATAATGTAAAGCACTATACTTACAGATATGCCATTTAAAAAATAAACATCTTTCCTCCTCTAAAACCTTATTTCTGAGACTTATTTCTAGTCCTCTATTCCATTGAATGACCACATTTTCCCCTGAAACAAGATACTCAGTTTTGCTGGGTAGATGACCCTTGGCTTCAATCCCAGCTCTTTTGCCCTCTGGAATATCATATTCCATGCTCTTTGATCCCTCAGTGTGGAAGCTGCCAGGTCCTGGGCTATTCTGATTGTGTTTCCACAATATTGAAATTGTTTCTTCCTGGCTGCTTGTAGTATTTTCTCCTTGAACTGGGAGTTCTGGAGCCTGGCTATAATATTCCTAGGAGTTTTCTTTTTGGGACCTTTTTCAGGAGGCAATCAGTGGATTCTTTCAACCTCTATTTCCCCCACTGTGTCTAAAACATCAGGGCAATGTTCCTTGAGAATTTCTTTAAGGATAATTTCTAGTTTCTTTCTTTGATCATGGCTTTCAGGTAGTCCAATAATTTTTAAATTGTCTCTCCTGTATCTATTTTCCAGGTCAGTGGTTTTTCCCATGAGATATTTCACATTGCCTTTCTTTCTTTCATTTCTTTCATTTGTTTGGATCTGTTTTGCCACTTAATTACTTGATTTTGGGGCTTGTTGCCACAGTGGGACTCTGCCACCAGACAGGGGAGCTTCTGCCGAAACTTGGGGTCTTCACAACTTCCGCCAGTTGGGTGGCCTCTGTAATGCCTCCACCCACTCTGGCAAATTGGATACCCACCCCAAACTTCCCCCCCAGAACACAATCCAGATCCAGGCAGTTTAAAGCAAGAGCGATTAACCCCCAGACTGATTGCTGGATCTCCCTACAGTTCGCAGACCAGGAGCTAGAGCCACTATTGATGCTGCAAAATGGCTTCTGTGCTGCTGTTTCTTCAGCAGCTTTTCCCCCCCAGGGGAGGAAGCCACATGTTCCCCAAATACTGGTCCCAAAGTCCATAGGGCACTAACCTCTCACTTTGTCCTAGGCATATCTGTGCTGATAATTCTGGAATCACCACAATTGCTGGTGTTTTGGGATCCCTCCAGCTGGCTGAAGGCCTGGCCACCTGGGGCTAAAACCGAGGACCTGGGCATGGCTCTGCGTGCTGTGCTGTTGATTCCCAGTGTGCTGTGCTGCCTGCTCTCAGAGTGCTGTGCTGCCTGCTCTCAGTGTGCTGCACTGGCCGCTCCCTGCAGGGCTGCTGGGCTGTCCTCAGCAGGAGGTTAACTTCTCTGTGCCGTTCTGTGGGTGCTGTGGCTCCAGAAGTTATTCAGAGTCCCCTTTCACATTGTTTGAAATTTGTGTGGGGCAGAGCACATTGGAAATGCTGTTTCTACTCCGCCATCTTGGCTCTGCCCCCCTGCGATAGAAATCTTAATGTAACTTTAGTGATACTTTTTTGTCCTCCTATTTTACAATGGATATATCCATAGAGATTAGCAGTTTGGAGGGAGATTCCAGCAATCACAAGTGCAAGCCATTTGAGCTTCAGGGAGAATAAAGGTGCTAAAGAAGAACACAGTCCAGATAAATTGACAGATAATTAGACCAAGCCAGAAGATTCTAGCTTCAACCTCTGCTCCTGTTGAATTATTTAAAGAGACCTTTTTGGCTTCAAAAATCCAATGACTTTTTCCATCTTCATCTATTTGGTTCCACCAGCATAATCCAACCATGAGTCTTCCTGTCACATTTCGGAAAAAGAGGTGGAAAAAGGTGGCCAGTGGATGCCTGATTTTAGCTGTCCTCAACTCCAGTTCCTCTTAATTTCCAAAATCAAGAGACACATCCTCTGTGTCATCCACCAGGGACTGCTTCATCTTTCCACCTGGCCACCTTGAGCCGGCCCAATGTGCAACTATGATGAGGCCTGGTTTTTTCTCCCTCTTGATGTCTGGCCACCCCTGGGCAGAAGGGTCAGGGGCATAGGTGGGATGGGATGCTGTAGCAGCAAGCACCCCAACATCCCCAGGGTGACTACCAAGACAGGTTCTTAGATCTGCTTTTCAAAAGGAAAGCAACTCAAAATGGGTTAACAAGCTTACTTTAATCAAACAAACATATTACCTAGTTTGAGGGGAGAAGGTCAGCGCCCTGAACTTCAGAGTATACAGGCAGATTAAGCAGACAGGCTTCCAGACTGTCCAACCATTACATCAATACCAAATCAGAGTTACCAGAGAGGGAAGCATCAACATCTGGGTTTTCAAAGCTGGGGGGCTCTCAATGGCTGCCCAGAGTCTCATCTGGTCAAATCACACAATGCTTCTCAAAGTGAGCCCCAAAGCAAAGCCTCCCATCAGGGTTTATATAGCCTTCTCCTGGCTCAGAGAATGTAACCACCCTCTTGACCCACTGCCCAATCACATAGCATCCAGATGTGGTCATTCCTGAAAACCAAGCCTCCTGCCACAGGCTCCATGTGACCACATTCAGCCTATAAGGAGGCAGAGTATATTTTCAAATCAAGGAAGGTTTTCAGAGTCTCTTAAGCCAATTAAAGTCTCTTAAGCTCATCAAAGGGCCTAGGGGCAGGGAAGATCTTTAAATCTGCATTACAGACAGTGGTGGGAGGGCAGCACATTGAGCTCAGGCTGAGGAGGTATAGGTTGCTAAGGGGCCTCCCTCCACACCCAGCAGTTGTTTTTCTAATGAGATTCTTTACATCTTCTTTTTTCAATATTTGGACTTTGTTTCCTGATTTCTCATGGAGTCTTTAGCTTTCCTTTGCCTAATTCTAGCTTTTAAGGAATTATTTTCTTCAATGAGATTTTGTACCTCTTTTTTTTTTCCATTTGACCAGTTCTGATTTTTAAGGCATTATTTCTTCAGCATTGTTGTGCTTATTTTACCAAACTAACTGTCTTTTTTATGATTTTCTTCCCTTGCTTATTATTTTATTTAATTTCCCCCCCCCCCCACTCTTATTTGATTTTGGAAATAATTTTTTAACTCTTCCAGGAATTCTTGTTGGGTTTGTGTCCAATTCACATTTTTGAGTCTTTGTTTATAGCTGTTTTGGCTTCATTGTCTCATTCTAAATTTATGTCTTGATCTTCTTTGTCACCAGTTTTTATGGTCAAGTTCTTTTATTGCTGTTGTTTGATCACTTTTCCACTCAATTTCTTGATTTGGAACTTTATGTTAATGTTGGGCTCTGTTCTGAGTGAGAGTTGGGGGAGGGACTCTGTCTCAAGCTTTAGGCTTTTCCACACTACTGTTTTCAGAGCTAATTCTGGGATTTGGGAAGTTTTTTTTTCATGTTTCCAAGGTATTGTGATATGGGGAGAGTTGTGATCTTTTGTTTTATATTCTGGTCCTTACTCAGGAAGGGCCCTTAATCTTTTGGAATTACAATCACTACTGATTCTCAGGACCCTAGAAACAATACTATTTCTCTGATTCTCTGATCCTCTGTGGCTAGAGGCCAAAGTACCCCTCAGGGCTTCTACAACCTGTTTTTATTTCTAATATGAACATATTTTATTACAAATCTAATGTGCACTTCCTCAAAAAATCCATTTTGAAAATGCCATTGATATTATAATCTTCTGAGATGTTTGCTATAACTACTAATAAATATAATAAAATGGTGGGGAGGAGTGCCTACCATACTATAGAGTCTTTTTTTTTTTCAGTTTTAGTTCATGGAGTAAACCTAGCACTTTCATAATGTAGTATAATAAAAACGATGATTGTATATGAAAACTGCAGATCTACTATGAACAACTTACTATTCCTTTCAAATATACATTAAAATTATCATAATAATTCTTATTTCTTTTTTTTTCCTCCCCCATCCCTGCCCTAGGGATGCCTACCATTACACCCACATAGGCACATATGTGTAAAATTGTTCTGTACATTCTTCTATTTGTCAGTTCTTTCTCTGGATGCAGATAACGTTTTTTTTTTCACATGTCTTTGACAGTTAATTTGGGTATCAATAATACACAAAATAACTTACTCGTTCAAAGTCCTTCTTAAAACAGTGTTGCTATTACTGTATACAGTATTCTCCTGGTTCTGTTAACTACACTAGCTTCAGTTCATAAAAGACTTCCGAGGTTTTTCTGCAAGAATCCTGCTCATCGTTTCTTATAGCACAATAGGTTTCCATCACAATCACATACCACAAATTTTTCAGCCATTCCCCAATTGATGGACATCCCTGCAATTTCCCGTTCTTTGCCACCACAAAGAGATCTGCTATAAACTTTTCAGAACACTTCTAGTCCCTCTTGACCTAAAGTGCTCCTCTCCACCCTTGCACTGTGACCCCAAAGCTGGAATAGTCCATGAAGTTGTTCAATAATTGCCCTCAGGGGTTCCACTCCAGCATGACTGGCAGTATTCTTCTCTGTGCTTGAATTATGACCCAGAAGTGGGTATAGGCAATGGGGTTGCTAAACAGAGTCTGGTCCTGTGTCCAATGGTAGCACAGAGTTACTCTGTAATCTCTTTGCCAGCAGTGGCCAGGTCCCCTTATCATTTCTGGCCTGGGAGCTCCCAAAGGTACTGCTGCTTCTGTCTCCACTACTTAATCCTGTTACTGTTGTCTCATCCACATGAACTTTGAGCCAGCCTCCTCCCCCATGTCGCAGGCTTCTCTTTCTGACCTCCAATGTTGTCTTCTCTGGTAGTGGTACAATGGATAGAGTACCAGGCCTGAAGTCAAAAAGACTCATCTTTTTTAGTTCAAATCTGACTTCAGATACTAACTAATTATATGACCCTTGGTTGTCACTGAAGGTTTTAGGGCAGTTAGGTGGGGCAGCTAGGTGGTGAAGTGGATCAAGTGCTGAGCCTGGAGTCAGGACGACTTTTCTTCCTTAGCTCAAATGTGGCCTCAGATACATATTAGCTGCATGACCCCGGGCATGTAATTTAATCCTGTTTGCCTCAGTTTCCTTACCTGTGATATTGTCTGGAGAAGGAAATGGCAAACCACTGCAGTATTTCTGCCAAGAAAACCCCAAATGGGGTTACAGAGAATCAAATATGACTGAAAAAAAAAGACTGAACACAAGATAGAATAAATGTGAGTAGGTAGATAGATACATAGATGATAGATAGATAGATATACAGACAGATAATATCACTCCCTAGCATCATGCACCCTATTGGCAAAACAGCAGCACCAAATCAAATCCCTATTCTTTTTTTTTTTCTTTTTGGAGAGAAGGTAGGGCAATTGGGGTTAAGTGACTTGCCCAAGGTTACATGGCTAGTTTTGTGTTAAATGTCGAAGGCTGGATTTGAACTCAGATCTTCCTGACTCCAGGGCCAGTGATCTATTCACTGCACCACCTAGCAACCCCCAAATCCCTATTCTTTGCCCCACTTGTGTTTGGAAAGGTCCAAGCTCTCTGCATTGTTCGTGACTAATTTCTGGTCAGGGTTCTATCCCAACAGGTGAGCCCAAACAGAGTGGGAGAGTAAAACAGAGTCCAATAGAGCCAGCAGCAGGGCACTGCTTAACAGACTACCAAGAAGCAAAGGAGCTCTAAGTTCTCTATGCTTATTCACAGAGCACCATAAAGGACATGGAGATTTGGAGAACAGTATGTCAGAGTTTCCGGGAGCATTCCGAGGAGATTGGACGTCACCTTATGAAGCAACAAGCATATGTCTTCAATGATCTGTCAGAGGAAGGGAGGTAATGTTGGCTGCTCTCCATCAGTGGTAAAAGCAAGCCCTCACCCACACACCCAAGCACTACCCTATGCCTCAGTTTCCTAATTTATAAAATGATGACGTTGAACTTGATGACCTCTGAGGTCCCTTCTCATTCTAGCAAGGCCTCTGATTCTGTCATCCTCATATCCAGAGAAGGAGCAGAACATAGAAAACCTGTTCCTTCCATCTGTGTTCTTGATTTCTAGGGAAGAATCAATAATAACTAATTGCTGAAGGTAGGAACTTTCTTAAGCTAGGATTATTAAAGAGAATTGGGAAGTGGGGTAGGGTTAATGGGAACACAAAGTTTATGGCTTTATGGAATTGTAGAATATATGAAGATCTGCTTTATATAGAGTACATGGATAGTTAGTAAACAGACAGACATGAAGTAGATAGATAGATAGATAGATAGATAGATAGATACATGAGACAGAAATAGAGATATGAAAGACAGAATTTACTAAATGCTTGCTATGTATATGTATGGTAGGCATGCATTTACAGACAAGCAAGACAGTCACCACCCTCCAAGAACTTACAGTCCAATGAGGGATAACAACCCATAAAGGGCTGCTAGAATGAGTATCGTGTGAAGGTGGCCAAGAAGCATCGTAGAGACTTAACTCCAGACCAGACGAGGTGAAGACCTGGGGAGCCAAAAGTTGATTTCCAAGTTTCATTGGTGGATGGGTTGTGGTACAGATGAGGATTTTGGCTGACATGAAGGTCGCCTGTTATGTAGACATTTATTTTAAATACAAGTGACCTTCTAAGATTTTAATGAAAGATAAAGAAGTTGAGTGGATGTTTCTAGAAGGGAATAGAATGGGGGAAGGGGAGGATGAAAAAGCCAAAAAAGCAAGAATACAGACATGACACTGAGAGGCAGTGTAGTTGAATACCTAGAAGGCTCATTTGGAATCAGGGGGACCTGGATTCAAGTCCTGTTTCTGACACAGTGCTGGTTATCTCAGTGTCACCAGGCAACTCTACTGTGAGCTATATGTCATTTGAGGATTTGAAGCAGTGGAGAGAATTTCTACACTGAAACTTCCCTATGGGGATAAAATCATCAGTCTGGACCACAAAACATGACCATGTCCATTTAGAGGAAGGGGATGTCTTAAGTAATTTCAAAGGACTGAGCTGAGTTGGTTTCAGGAGAAGGAAGATGGAAGAAAAACTCCCTTATAGAGGATTCTGTATATGCTACTGTTCTTTTATTCACCTGCAGGGAGGAGGTGAAGCAACTCCATGATCTACGTCAAGACCTGCATCACCAGGTGGCAGAGCTAGAATTCCAGCTCAGTGACCGAGCCCGGCAGATTCAGGAAGGGATGCTCCTGGTATGGGACATTCTCACCACTTCCATGATGCATTAACATTTGTCTCCTGGCTCTGAGGCTAGCTCTGCCAAGGCTGTGTGACTCTGGGCAAGCACCAACCTCTCAGGGCAGTGGGCAGCGGGGTCACACTCAAATAGAAGTGGGAGTCAACAAACTGTACATCAGGATCCCTGCAGGTGGCACATTGATTTAGAAAACCACATACTAATATTCTCTATGTTCTATTGTATTTTTATTTCTTTTACTAAATATTTCCCAAATATATAATCTGGTTCTGGCTGCATTTGCCACCTCTGCTCTAAGCAATTCTCTAATATTCTCCATTCCAGAGAAGGTGCCAATCTATATTGGTCGAGGGAATTTCCTCACCCTGGAGTTCCCTGTACAAATGAAATTACAAGTTGAATCCCTATCCCTTCCTCTTATATTTCATGTCATAATATGAATTTGGCTACAAAACAGAGCTTTTGGTTTCCAGAGTTTGGTGAGATGATGTCATCTTGTTTTATATGGTAACAATGAGCAGACCTGTTTGCACAGAACTTAGAACAAATGATGAGAAAGATCATGAAACCAGTCTAGAAAGATGCGTTGGAGAGGCTTAGCACACCACTAGAAAAATTTACATTATGGAGCCACTGAAGGTTCTTGAGCAAGGGAGTGCTCAAGCTGTCATCTAGAACTATTGTTACCTTACTTCTTTTTCTGCTCTTTTCTCTCAAGCAGTTTGACCAACTCTTAGAGGAACAATCCCAACTCTGTTCAGAACTGGGCCTCTCTAACTGGGGAGAAGGAAGACAGTCGACTTTCCATACTGATTCAGATATTCAGGAGACTGTGTCCTCCAGGGCTCCACTCCCAGAACAGACCAGGGAATGTGCCCTCACTTCCCCCTCCTCAGCAGACAGCCCTGAGATGGCCCTCCCAGCCCCAACGTTAGCAGAGCCAGGCCTTGCCTCTTCAACAGCCTCCTGGGATCAGCATGAGAGCAGTGAAGAAAAAAGGGGCTCCAGCCAGAGCCGAATGGACCTGAAAGGCTTTTTGGACAAGGTAAGACTGCATTTCACTATCACTGAAGAAATGGTATTTTATTTGGTATTATTTCCTTTGTCATGCAGGGAGACAGTGCAGGCTAACTGTCTGCATCTTAGTTTTCTCATATGTATAAGGAGAGGGGTGGATATGGTTGGCTCTAGGGTCCCTTTCAGCTAAAAATGATCTATGGTCCCCTAATCCAATGATTCAGTGATGTCTGTTGGGCAGGGTGTTGTAGTGGATAGGGAGGTAGCCTCAGAGCTAGGAAGACCTAGGTTTAAGTCCCACCTGGGAAACATCCACTCTTGCTGCATGTCCCTGGGCAAGAGGCAGTGAAAGAGATCATTTCAGCATAAATGACATTGTTTGGAGTAGGCAGGGAGTGAGAGACATAAAGTGGCCTGCCCAGGATCTGGCTCATGAGTATCTGAGGCAGGATGTGAACTCAGGCTTTCCTACAAGTCTGACACATTGTCTGCTTTACTCCCTAGGTGCCTGTAATGTGCCAGGGACAGAGGGAAATAAAGAAACAGAAGGAAATGCTGCTTCTGAAGAGCATTTTCAGTTGCTGTATGAGGCCCCAAGTCATGGCCATGTTGGTCCACGAATAAATGCACATTTTCCCTTCCTCAAATACTACTATAAAACCTTGTATTGCATGGTATTGTTGCATCAAATGATTAATTATTGTGTTACATTACTTTTTATACTTTTCCAGTGTATATCATTGTATTTTCCCTTTCAAAACATATTTTTTATTTGGGATTATCAACATTCAGACCAACATGGCACTTACTTGAACCCTCCTGGCAATGGGACATCCATAGAACTTTGACCCCAAGGTGACCCCCTAGAGTTAGTTGAGTGTATCTGCTGATTCATCTGCTTATGGAGCCCAGCCAGCAGACTTTCCCAAATCATTTATCCTCAGGGCTTCCTTGTACTTGATCATGAAGTTGCTGTTTTCTTTCCCAGTTGAAAAAGACTTTCAAGAGCTCCTTTGGCAATGAACCAGCTGACGGACAAAACTGATGGAATGGCAGAGGAGAAAGAATGATGATTCGTTCACTGTTTGGACAAGCCTCCCCCTCCACATCAGTTCAGAGGCTTCACTCTATTTCTAGAGCTGGTGGGAACCTGGTAATATTGCCATGGGGGAATTCTTTCCTCTTCTGCCCCCAGGATCCACTTGAAAACAGGTTGTGTTAAAATACTGTCCTTTAGTGGGGTGAGAGTGGGCTTGGGTGGCCATGTTTTTCCAAGACCAACCGACTCTTCACTTCCAGCCTATGCAGATAAAAATGACTGACAACAAATAGGATGAAACTCTTTAGAACTGAGTTTCTCATAACACATGCAGGTCAACTACCCTTGGCTCCAGCTAGGTCTTTGAGATTAACAGACATGTACCTAGTGATTTAAAGTTTTCAAAGAGCTTAGGAAACATTGTCTTTTTTAAGCCTCACAATAATCTTGCCAGGCACAAAGTACAAGTGTGATTAGCTGCTCTGTTTCACAGAAACTGAGGGCCAGAGAAGTTAAGTGATTAGCCACAATTAAGTACGATCAGAGGTGGGATTTGAAGCTAGTCCTCTCCTAAATCCAAGGTCAGTACTTCAGTACAGCTCAAGAATGCCAGGTAGGGTAGATGGGCCTCTAGTCAATCTTGGGTAAGAGGGATCCAATAGCCAATTAGATTTCCAACTTTTCCTTTGCAACAGAAGCTCAGACAAGGAGAGGTCTGTGTGTTTAGTGGATAGGATGGAATGTGGCTGTTATCCAGCCAAGGAGATTAAAAAGGAGGGATTAGAAAGAACCAGCACAAAGAAGAGTCACAGAAGCTAAGAAAGAGGAAAGGGTGTTCATCAGTGACCCTGGAGAACCAGGAGAGAGAAGTGTCACAGAAGGTAAAAGAGAAGAGGGTATCCATGAGGAAAGGGTGATCAACAGTGTTAAGTGCAGAGACCAAGGCTGCAGAAGAGATTACTAGTAACCTTAGAGAGAGCCGTTTCAGTTGACTGGTAGGGACTGAAGGAAGATTTTAAGGATTAAGAAGTAAATGGGAGGTGAGAAAGACAAGGCACTGACTTGGAGTGGGGCGGGGGGGAAGGACATCTCTTTTCCCTGGTGGGTGTTGGCTATTAAGGAAGGATGTAGGACAATATTTATAATGGTTGGTAGGTTCAAAAAAAGGGTTTAAAGGATGTGGACAGAGAGCTCAGAATATGCATAACCAACAGGGAAGGACAGTGGATAAAAAGAAGTTAAGATGAGGTTTTCGGAGATTTTAAATGAAAACTGGAGAACACAGGAGAGGATAGGAGGGAAGAACTCATAGAAGGGGCAGTGTTGGCAAGGGGAGAAGGGCCCCCTCTGTGATCAGGGCTGGAACAAAAAAAGATTGGGAAGTAGGGCTTGGGGTAAGAGAAGAAGTTTGAAAACTCCCCCTTGGTTGTCTCAATCTAAGGAGACCAAGGTGCTTCTCTGAGTGGGAAGGGGAAAGTTTTGGAGCAGGTTTGGGAATGGCTCCTGCAGACAGTGAGCATGGCATTCTAAATTGAACACTTAGCTTGGCAGTGACCTGGACATGAGTGAATGTCTGTGAAGAGACTTTGGCTAAGTGGTGAAGAGAGGGAAAGGAAGAGAGGCTGCTGAATGATGGGGGTGAAGGGATGGTCTGGAGGGGGGTTGAGCATCACCTTTGGGAGTCACCTTTGTTGGCATCTGGGTGGGGCCTTAGAGTCCATCTAATCTCACCCCCTTTGTTTTACTCGTGAAGAAAGTGAGGTCTAGAGAGGTGACAAAAGGTCCCCAAGGTCACACAGATAAATAACATCAGAAGGAGGATTTGAATCCAAGCCCTTTGAATAGAAAGCCTATGTTCTTTTCACTGTAACATGATGCCTCTATTAAAGATGCTTTTAAAAAAGGTTTTAATAAAAATCAGTATGTTTATTTCAAATTTTGGGTAATAGGGGCAGCTAGGTGGCACAGTGAGTAGAGAACTGGTCCTGGAGTCAGGAGGACCTAAGTTCAAATCCAGCCTCAGACACTTTTGACACACTTACTAGCTGTGTGACCTTGGGCGAGTCACTTAAACCCAATTGCCTTGCTTTTGAGGATACAGAGGATTCCCTGCCTGTCACCGAGGTTTCCTTGTTTAAAAACAACAAAAACTTGCTCAGCTTTGTTTCTCCTCGATAGCACAGCTTTTGACAGCAATCAGGTCTCTATTCCTGATGACATAAGCTGTGTTCATATAGCACATTGTGACTTAGAGGAGGATTCCTCTAAGCAAATCGGTGTGCATCTCAGCAGCCTCAAGGAGATCTTTTTTTCCCTTCTTATTTGTGTTCTACTAGATGCAGTTGGTGTAGTGAAGATAGAGCTGGTCAGGGAGACCTGCCTCTGTTACAGGCAGGCCATATGACCTGGGACAAGTCATTTAGCCTCTTAATGTTGGGGGGCAATGCTCTAAAGTTAAGTTGCAGAAAAATGCTGACGGGCATCAGTAAAAGGAATTTCTTCATCCAGGAATTCCAATTCCTTTACCTAATGTTCATGTAGCAATTCAGGGATGTGCTCACACCATCTCTAGAGCCTATTGTAAAATTTTCAGGTTGAGCATTTGTGTCTCAGAAATCAGCAAAAAATACTAACCAGGGTCTTACTTATTGTTCTTTTGATTATCTATATTAAAGAAAACAATGGAGAAAACAACAATAATGCAGGGTAAACTTAAAAGGGCATCCTGCACACCTTATTTTTCCCCTGGAGATCTGGTTGCTAAAATATTGAACAGCATGTCCTTGTATAGCATGGCCTCAATGCTAGTCCAACTTCATTTTATTGACACAGAAATTGAAGCTCAGAGAGTCTGTTACTTGTTTATGGTAGAAGATGAAAGAAAGCATTGGATTCCAATTGAAGAGCATTGTAAGAAAGAAACAAGGTCATCATATTGTACTTAAAGGTATGAATCAAAATAAGAGTATATTCATTTTAAATGTTTCTGAACCAAACTATAATTATTATAATTATAGGCAAGGATATGAGGCAGTGAGTAGAGTGCTGTTAGGTTTGGAGTCTGGAAGAGCTGAGTTCCAATCCCCCTCAGGGGGGATCCAACTTCAAACACTTATTAACTTTGTGACTCTGGGCAAGTCACTCAACCTCTCCCTGAGCCTCAGTTTCCTCATTTGTAAAACTAGGATAATAACAATATCTACCTCACAAAGTTGGGGTGAGGACCAAATGAAATAATATACGTAGAGTGATTTATAAGCCTTAAAGTGCTGTGTCAATATTATTATTATTAATATTATTATTAGCTATATTAATGTTCAGGCCTGGGCACAGTCTTGGTTAATATTTCCTGATTTTCATACTGTTAAGAATGTAAACCACCTGGCACCTCTCCATATAAGAGGTGAACAGGTGAGCAGTCCCCTCTGGAACATTTCTCAAATAGCACAGTATCTTCCCTTGATTCCTTTCATGCTACCCAGCTCCCTCATCAAAATTCAAGGGCAAAGTCTTCAACCCAAGTGGCTTCCTGGGAGCAAGGTTACTTATAGAGTCAGGGCACATGCCATTGGTGGCCTTTGTTCTGCCTGAGTGAAGACCCAGCCTGCAGAAGTGAGACAAAAAACAAACTTGAAAGCTGTTCTCAACAGTGTCTCTGGGCTATTATGTATTGTGTAAGCATTACTGGAAGCTGATGATTTGGGCAGTGGTCCCTAATACATGGATATTTCAGTCGACTTGGATTTTTAAAACATCTTCACAAAAAATAATCATGTCAAAGAAATGAGCAGAAATACAAAGATACAGTTTCTAATGATATCATAAAGTCCTTATCTGGTCTATTCCCAGTGATTTTCCCTTTGTTGAGAAAGACATAGGGCTTGGGCCTGCCCCTGTGATTTCTTTGATCCAGGGTCCTCCTACATGAGAAAATTACTTTTCCCAATGCCAGCCCTCACCTCTGGAACGGACAGTGTTAGAACCTGGTCCTTGAGAGGTTTTATGAGTTGCCCAAGGCCAGTTGTCAGAGGCAACTTCCCAGAGGCCAGTTGACAGCAAGGCCAGTCTTCCCAGTTCTTACCATCTCCTACTAAGAAAAGCTTTGAATTTGGGCAGACTAGCACAAATCTCCTTCTCCTTCAAGCAATTCAAGCCACCTCTTCCACAAAGTGTTCCCTGATGTTTCAGTTGTGAGTGGAATGACTGTACTCCTTTTTGTATATGTTCTGTGCTTGTCCCTCCCCCTCACCAGCAGAATGTAAGATCCTCAAAGGCATGTTCTGTTTCCTTTCTGTATGTTGTAAGCACAAAACTCAAACCTGACACATAGAAGGTGCTTAATAAATGTCTGTTGGATTTAACTGACTTAAATATAACAGAGTTCTTTTTGAAAACATATTGAAGATGGTATTGCACAGATATGTGGGATGGCAGTCAGCATTTCCATGGAAAACTGAATGAGAAAGAAATCAACTTAAATTGCTCTACAAAACATTTACTAAGAATTGTCACTACTAGAAATTGCTACAAGAAGAGTCCTCCACCTCCGGAGAAGGTGGGTTTGATATTGTTTAGAGAAAAGTATGACCTGAAAGACTGTCTTTTGCCCTTTTTTGTCTCCCCCCTTCACTTACCAATGCCTGGCAAATAGTAGGCACTTAATAAATGTTTATTGATTAATTGATATTGGTGTCTCATTTGGTTATCATACTATAGGCTTACAACTGGTTATTGTCAGGTCTATGACAAAGCAGACCATACAGATTGTGAAATGGTCAAGAATTTGTCAGTTCCACCAGCAAGAGAGTTGGAATGAGTTAGAAGACCTGAGTTCAAATCCCAGAACTTCCACGTACTATCTAACCTTGCAAAAATGACTTCCCTGTTCACAGTGTCAGTGCCATCCTCAACATAATGAGGGAATTGGATTCAGTGGCCTCTGAGATCTTTTCCATTTCTAAATTTATGACCCCATTATCCTCTAGCCACCATCTATGAAACTCCAGGTTAATAGCACCCACATCTCCAAAAAAACAGAGCCTTCTTGTCATGAGACAATGATGCAAAGTTAGCCATGTGTCGATTGCCTTAGGCTCACAGACTTAGAGCTGGAAGGAATCTGGGCGGTCATTGAGTCCAATCTTCTCATCATACAGATGGGGAAAAAGGCCCAGAAAGATTACCCAGGTGCTAAGAATCAGAGGACTTCTGATGCCCCACCCTTTGCAAACTGCGACACACTGCCCTGCAGCGCTCATTTTCTAATCTGGGGTGGCATTTCCCAAATGTCTATCACACTCTTCCACCCAGTGGCACTGACCTTCTTGCTGTTCCATGGACAAGACCCTGCATCTCTCAGCTCCAAGCATTCTCTCTGGCTGTTCCACATTCCTGAAATGCTCTCTCTTCTCATTCCCCACCCCCCATTGGCTTCCCTAACATCTTTCAAGTTCCACCTAAAATCCCACAGTTTTTAAGAAACCTTCCCCAAACCCTTTTAAATTTTAGTGTCTTCCCTCTTTTAATGAAGTCTTATTTGCCCCATATATTTATATGTATTTGTTTAGTTGTCTTCCCCATTATGTAAGTTCCTTGAGGGTAAAGGCCAATCATTGCCTTTCTTGGTAAAGTCCTTAGCACAGTGCCTGGCACATAGTAAGTACGTTAAAAAAGCTTATTGACTGACTGCAAATAGTCAACAACTGACACCTCCTCTTGAAATCGGCCTTCCTTGATTCCCCAGCTTGAAGGGACCCTTCCTTCCTTGATCTCAACTCTATATTTAATCATTGGTGACTCTAGTGATTTATGGACAAAAATATCCCCTCCTCCTAAGGTTTAAGTTTTTATGGAAAGAGCTTGTTGTTGTTTTGAAACTTAGTGCCTCTAGCACCATATGATATGATAGGCGCATGGAGGCCCTCGATCTGCATGATTCCCTGAAACCCACAAGCAGTCTGTGGATGGGGAGTTGACTAACTTTCCAGTCCCAGAGATGGTGGTACTTAGCCCATTAGGGATCCTCCAGTGTGGGGTGTTTGCTTGTCTCTCTCATTCTTTGTCTCTGAGTCTGTTTTACTGTTTCTGTTTCTGGGAAGCCTGCTTTCTCTCTGTCTCTGCCCTTCTCTTGCTTCTCCCTCTCTGAATTTCTCACTGTGCATTTCTTTCTGCATGGACGTCTCTGTGATCCCCTCTCCCTGTCTCTCTCTCTCTCTATCTCCATCTCTCTTTTCCTGTCATTATCCCTCTCTGTCTGTATTTTTCTCATTTTCCATATCTCTGTGTGTCTCTGTGTGATCTATTTATCTCTCTGCCTCTTCTCTCTCTCCCTGTCTTTTTCTTTGTGAAGTCTCTGGGGTTTTTGTCTGCCTGTTCCTGTTCTTTATCTCTCACTGTCTCTGGCTTTTGTTCCCTACAGTTACCACACCCTTCTCTCTGCCTACGTGAAAAGAAGGTCAGCTAATGTGGAGATATGTTTTGCATGACCTCATATTATAATGGATATCATATTGCCTTTTCAATGGGTGGGGGAGGGGCTGGAGGGAGGGAGAGAATTCAGAACTGAAAATATTTTTAAATGAAAGAAAGAAGTCCAGCAACTAAGACATATGCTACAAACTATTTCTCAGCATGTCCCCTTAAATTTTTCCCTCATGCTATGATCAGTCCACTGACTGCAACCCACTTAATAACAAGTCACTGTTTCTTTCATATTTAACTTTTAAAGGGGAAAGCTGGAAATATGTGCTTTCTAAACACCCCTGCAAATAAGCATAGAAAAAAAAGACTAAATTTCACCAGACACCCTTCCTTCCTCCCTCCCCCCCCCACACACACACACTCATAGGGAATTTTTTTTCATTCTAAACAGCTATTAGCTTGTTTTCTGTACAGAGTTTAGAACAGAATTTAATTTACTATTCATAACCTGTGAGAATGAGATTAAATTCCTGCTGAGTGAATGAGCAGAACCAAGAGAACATTGTAGATAGTAATGGCAATATTGTTTTAAGAACAACTTTGAGCAAATAAGTCATTTTGACTATTATAAATACCCAAATTAAGTACAAAGGACATATGAAGGAAAATTAAATCCACATTCAGAGAAAGAACTGGTGAATAGAAGTATGTATAGAATTATTTTATATACATATGCATACTTATGTCTAGTGGTGGCCATCTCTAGGGTGGAAAGGGAAGAAAAAGGGAAAAGGAAATTTACATGATAACTTTATTATATATTTGAAAGGAATAGCAAGTTATACATAATAAATTTACAGTTTCATGTGCAATCATCTTTTAAAAAATTATACTATGTTATGGAAATGCTTGTTTGATTCCATAAATTAAATGTAAAATAAATAAAATAAATTCCTGCTGAGATCTGGTGGGGTAGGAATTTTCCACAAATGAATGTAGAAAGACAAAGGCATCTAATCTCCTTTGGTCCCACAATTAGAACTGATAACTCATTGGCTACTGTTGTAATTGACCATCAACCTCCTTATGTTACCCAGAGTGACAGTAGCAGGGAGGAGCAAGAAAATTGTATGGAGGGGTGAGAGGCCCAGAGGCATCGTACATCTTCCACTTTTAAGTAGCTTCCTTGATCTCTCTGTGCCTCAGTTTCCTTAGTTAAAGGATAGGGAAGAGAAACTGACTCTGTGATGCCTAGGCTCCCTTGCAACTCCAGATACCTGAACTGCTGGTTTCCATTTTCAACTGGCAGTGTTTGGTCACATTTTAAAGATGCAGCTTTAGAATCTTCATTACACATTTGTTCTATCTTTTCTTCAACAAGACCAAGTACTTTAATAACTGGAAGGGTGTTTCTTTTGTTAGGAACAATTTTATTTTAAGATACTTCAAAGTGACTTAAGTATTATGCCTCCAAGACATTGATGGGCAGTTGCAAAGTCAACAGTTGCATGTCTAAGTCCATGCACCCCAACGTCAATTATCAAGCTATTTTCTCTTCAGTTGAAATTAATCACATGGCTTTAGCCTGGCTCCTTGTTGAAATGGACCATTTTTCTCTTTGTATCAACAACTGAGGTTTGTCTTGAACTTCTAGGACCCTGAGTATGTACTTCTGAGGGAATTTTTTTTTTAAAACAATCTGGGTGTTCGAGAAGACCTCCAGCTTAATGTGAGCCAACAGTGTGACATGTTGGCTAAGAAGATCCAAGGCTGCATTAAGAAGCATGGCTTCCAGGAATAAGGAGGTGATAGTCCCATTGTATTCTGTCCTGGTTAGACATGTTCTGTAGGACTGTATTCAGTTCTGGTACATTTTAAGAAGGATATTGATAAGGTGAAGTGTCAAGAGGGGAATATCAGAATGGTGAAGGGTCTTCATTTCATACTGTGTGAGAATCTGTTGAAGAAATTAGGGTCCCTTCCATAGTAAGTGGACTCCCAGTGATAGAATTATAAATAAGAAACCATAGATAAGAGTTGCATGGATTGGGCAGGCATGGATGGGTCACAATCTGCTGGGAAGGATGGAGGATCAGATACACTGAGGAGATCACAGATTCAGGGGAGTATTAGATAGTGGAGGGATCTGAGAAATCTGGTCCTATCTTCTGAGCCCCAAATTTGTTTGCCAGAGGATCTGGGCTACATGAATTCAGGTGGAAATTTGGAGACTTACTTTTACCTCCAATAATCAATTTTTTGAATGTTTTGAAAAAGAAATTGCTCACAAGCCAGAAAGTAAATTGAGAAGGTGAAATGAAAGCGGGTAGACAGTGGGGTTGAGACTTTCAACTTCTTCATGGAAGGATGGAGGGCTTGTTTTTCTGACAATTCAATAAGCATGGGTCAGATTTATATTCTGTTTGCTATTTACAAAGGGAGGGAAATGACCCTAAACTGGCCTTAAAGACTTGAAACTTCAGAGTACTGTTTCACAGATTTGCTTAGGATTTGAGAAGAGCTTTGAAGGAAGGTAGGAGTCTAAGAAGCAAAGGGAGATTATTCCTAACATGGAGGAAGGCCAAAGCAAAGACACAGAGAAAGGCTATGGAGTGTGATGTAAATCGAAGAGCATATACTGGCAGTTTGGCTGGAACGTCAAGCATAGGCTTCCCAAAATGCCAGCACTGGAAGGAGGCATTGCTCAGCACCCCCCCAAGACTAACATGGCACAGGGAGCCACCTTCCTGGCACATAGTCAATAGTGACCAGCTGCAAAGGACACAACTACATTACAGCCCCAGACACTATGCTTCTTCCTTCTCCCTCAACCTCCACTGGCTGTCCCAGGCTTCATTTCACTCCCACTTCTGGCCTATCTGAGTTAGACTGGCACTGATGCCAACCAGAAAACACTCCAGTTGTGTCAATCCCTGTAGAAACACTATCCCTGAACTTCAGGGACAGAATTCTTGCAAGTACATTTCCCCATGTGGAAAACAATCATGTTGATCCTAAAAGACACACATTCTAACTGTAAAGCAATCATCCTGGCTTTAAGTCTTCTTAGATATGGGAACTTAGGGGCAGTCACTCATGCTTCCTTGGTCTATTTCCTCCTCTTTACAATGAAGGGGTCAGTCTAGATTCCAGTTCTAAAGTAACGACCAAAAATGTTGCTCTGTAGTGGGGAGAAGAAAAAAACCAAACCTTAAGATCTCTCTGATGAGGATTAGTGATGGTGATGATAAGCAAAAACCATAACTACAATCCCAATAACTTACATTTCTGTAGTGGCATCTCACAGTTCTCAAAGCACCTCATATATGTTATCAAAAATGGAATGTGTGGTGCATGTACAATGGAAAGAATGTAGAATGTAGCATGAGATGTCATTTCCTCCTTGTGTGACCCTGAGCAAGCATTAAGCTTTTTGGGTCTAAGTCTGGTTCCCCCCCCCCAACTCTGTAAAATGAGGGTCTTGACCTAGGTAGCCTCTGAAGTCCTTACAGTTCTAGATTTATATATGATACTATAATCCTGGGATCTGTGCCTTACATGGATCACTGCTATCCATATACTATTTTTTTCAATTACCCTGGGACAACTATGTTCCAAGGTATTTGTGGCAAAAAGAATAGATTGTCTCAGAAGATCCCTCTTGTTTGGTAACGTTTAACAGCTAAACCCCACATCACCAATTTTAGCACCTTGACAGTATTCAGGTGACCCTCCACCCCCTTTAGCCCAGCCCTCCCTGTAGAGAACACTAGTTATCTTTTTAGACCAGTGCCAATATTAAGCTTACTTAATACTGGGTAGTCATAGAAACAATAATTTTAAAAGCCTCTATTTTGTCCTGGGTTCAAATTTTCCCTTTGTGACCTAGGGCACATCTCATCTATAAAATGTGGTGATTGGCATAGATGAGCTCTACAATGCCATGAAGTTAGGGATCTGGGCTTCAGTTATAAAAATTACAAGGTCAATCTGCCTCATTCCTTGCTCTGGCTGTTACCTAGTTGAAGACACCATCTTGCTTGGTACAGATTCAAAGATTCCTGAGCAGTAAAACAGAGGCTTGCACCTTGCAGTTGGAGCACCTTGGATGTAATTAATACTGATCTTTTAAAATGGATGACGGGAAGCCAATCAACAAGTATTTGTTAAATGCTTGTTATGTTCCCAAACTTTGTGCTAATTACTGAGGATGTAAGTACAAAAAGTAAGATTGTCCCTGTCCTCAAAAAACTTAAATTCTTTTTTTAACTTAATTTATTTTTAGTTTTCAACATTCACTTTCATAAATTTTAAATTTTCTCCCCCTCCTTTTCATCCTCCCTCCCCAAAATGGCATGGGATCTGATATAGGCTCTACATATACATTCCTATTAAACATTTCCACATTAATCACATTAATCATGTTATATTGAAGAATAAGAACCAATGGGAGAGACCATGAGAAAGAAAAACCAAAACAACAACAACAATAACAGAGAAAACTGTCTGCTTCATTCCGTATTCACACTCCGTATTTCTTTTTTTTTTTTTAAAGCAATTGGGATTAAGTAATTTGCTCAAGGTTACACGGCTAGTTATTTTATTTATGTGTGGGTGCTAATTTTCCGAGGCCGGACCCGATCCCGGGGTCCTCCCGACTCCAGGGCCGGTGCTCTTACTCACTGCACCACCTAGCTGCCCCTACACTCTGTATTTCTTTCTCCAGATGTGGATGGCACTTTCTATCAAGAGTCCTTTGGAATTAAAAAAACTTATATTCTTCTGGAGGACTTCAACCATACACAAATAAATCAACATGAAAAATATTTTTAAGAGATTGAAAGTCATTTTGGTGGGAACATGGAAACTGGATTTGGGAGAAAAGGAAAAGTCTCTTGAAGAAAGTGACATTGGAGGGATTGAAAGGAAGCAGGCCTGCCAAGATTTGGAGGTGAAAGGGGCACAGCCCATGCAAAGGCTCAAAGACTAGAGATAGAATATCATGAGACAGGAAAAGCCAAAGGGTGAATTTGGATGGAATGTGTCGGGACTATGAGGGAGAATCAGAGAGAATGACATGGTCTGACCTGGGCTTTAGATGGCAGCCGGGGTGGGGGGGGGAAGAAAAACCTTAAAGGAGAAAGGCTGACTGCAAGGAGATAGATTCAAAGCCTATCACAAAATTCCACGAAGAAGATGAAGGAGCCCAGACTGGGCTACTTTTGTTTGACTGGAAAGAAGGGAACAGGCAGAAAAGAGGTTCTGGAAGCAGAATGGGCAAGATTTGGCACCTACTTGGGTCCAGAGGTGAAGAGACAGGGGAGGCAGGCAATTCCTAGGAACTGGTGGCTTGCCCTTGAGGCAATCCTGCTCTCACACTAAACATCGATCAGGCAGCTGATGTGTTTGGGACCAGATCAGTGGCCCTCTGCTTACTCTCTAGAGAGTTCCCTTCCCTGCTTTCACGTTGATGACAACTCTGAGCTTCTTTTCCATTCCTTAGCCTCCAGTCTTCTCTCTGAATTTTGGTCCATTTGTGGACAGAGCTCTGGTCTCCAATCCTTTATTATAGGATGTCTTCTGATAACAGCAACAACTAAAATTAATAACAGTGTGACCTTACAATCCAAGGGAAAGGAGACATATTGGCTACTTCAACAGGATGACTGGGGGGAATGGTGAGAAGAATGGGGAGAGAGAAAAAGATGAGAAAGTTAACGGAGAGAAGCATCTGCCATGAGGGGCATGAGGCAGTCAAAGAACCGATCATTATTTCCACCTGCCACTGCCTAATGACTCTGAGAATAGACTGAGAGGCAGAATGGACCCTGGGTGGGAAGTGAAATGACCCTCCACATCAGAGAGTTGTGAGAGAGAAGGAAAATCATAGTAGCACTCAAACTCATACCCTAGATTTTGGGAGAACAGATTTCAAGGGATTCAGAGAAGAATATATGGAAGCTCATGGATGAAAATTCTGCAGAGGACATCATTCTAAGAATAACAGGAAGCTTCACGAATGAAAAATTGATGACACAAAGAACATTATTTCCATGAGGGGGAAAGAGAATGCTATCTAAAGAGACTGATGAAATTACAGGTCTGGACCAATTTAAAAAATACCCACACCCAACAAATGACTGATCTAACCCTCTTCTGCCCATAAAAACTCACTCAGCCTATATTTCATTCCCTCAGGACCCTGCCCTCTGCTGGATACCAACAAGTGTCAATAGTTTAAAATCAATTAAACTAATCATGTTCCCTAGGTAACATTTACCAAATTGCAATCTGCGAGTCTCCAGAAGGCCCTTACGTGATACTAATAGTAGAAATTAAAGGCAATATGGCAGATGGGTTGGGAAGATGGTTTGGGTTGGCCAGGAATAGAAAGCTGCTTATTTTGCCTCTTGCTGGAGCCAGTTCAGCTTCTACTGCAAGCAATTAAAAGGGTAAAGAAAGGGCCAAAGCCCTGGAGAGAAAACAGTTTTGGGGTGTCCATGGTGGGAGAGGAGGCACATTCCCGACCAGATTGGCTTCATGGATCAAAAGAAAGACAGAGGTTCTGCTTCACCACCACATCTTCTTCTTCTGCCAAGGATTGGGCTAAGAATTCAAGAGAGGAGAAAAAGGGAAGTGACGGAAGAAAATGCTGAATATCCAGTAATGAAGGAATGGGATTGGTGGGAAGGTTGGGGGAAGGTGAGAAACTGAGGTTGTATTCTTTTTCTTCTTCTCTCTCCCCATTATAGTATAAGGATTTTAATTTTGTCATGATAAGTCTTCCACCCACACAGAATATGACCTTTCTAGAATATAACCCTGGAGAATCACTTGATTTAGAAAAAAAAACAAACACCACATGAATTCAATCTGGTGATGAGAATTTTCATCTTAATAGCTAATATTAGACAATATGTTACAGTTTACAAAACACTTTTAGGTGGCACAACAGATAGAATTCTGGACCTGCACTCATTAAGACATGAGTTCAAACCCAGCTTCAGACATACACCAGCTGTGTCACTCTGACTGACTGAATTTCTGTTTAAGTCTCTTTATCTGTAAATGAGAATAATAGCAATGCCTACCTCCTAGGGTTGTTGTGGGGCTCAAAGAGATATTTGTGACTCACTTAGCAAACTTCCTGGTGCAATAACACTTTTTTCTTCCTTTGGACATTCATTCTTTAGTTCCTCCTTCCCTTCCTTCCTTTTCACCTTCCTCCTCTCTCTTCCTTCTTCCCTATCTCCCTTCCTTTTCCCCTTTCTTTCCCTTCCCTACCTCCTTCCCTCCTCCCTTTTCTCCTCCTCTCCTTCACCCTTCCCTCCTCTTTCCCTCCTCCTTCCTTCCTTCTTTCCTTCCTTCTTTCCTTCCTTCCTTCCTTTTTTCCTTCATTCATATCTTCCTTCCTTCCTTCTTTCCTTCCCTTCCCTCATTCTTTCCTTCCCTTCTTCCTTCCTGCCTGTTAACTTTACTATCTTTCTGCCAACTTGAAATCTATGATCTATAATCCAAGAAAGCCCAGCAAACTATTGGGAAATGGTGAAAAGCATAGCTCTATAATTGCATGGAAAGTTAGAAGGTATCTGGCCCATCCTCCCCCATTGTACATATGAGGAAATTCTGACTCAAGGAAATTAAGTGACATGCCAAAGGTCATACAACAAGTGAGTGTCAAAGGCAGGATTCAAACATAGATCCTCCAGAGTCAGTCTTCTTTCTACCATACCACACTGAAATGGAGGTATCTGGAGCAAAGGACACATACAGAGGATATAGGAAGAGATATGGCTTTAATCCTAGCTCAGTCTTCTTGTAATTTCCACTGTCTAATCTCTATGTTCATCATAGGGGCTTTCTCTAAGCATGTCCAACATGGCACTATGCCCAGGGAGGTCAAAAATAGGTCAAGGGCACCAAGAGGTCTGATTGGTAGGTGAGTGCTCTATGCCATCACCTCTTGGTGCCCCATATTTCCATGGTTTTCAGCCTTGATTAGGCTCTGTTGCAAGCTGTACCGGCAGCATGAGGCAGGTTGAGATTTAATATTGAGTTCTATTTGTTATTCGGCAGATGTTTGTTTAAAGAAAGTGGAAACAGGTGTGCAAGAGTTGATTTAATTAAATGATGGAGAGCCGCACACGCTGATCCATGGCCATTTTCAAGGAGAGGCATCGAATGTGCTAATTAATCATTTGTCTGCCAGTGACCGGGGAACAAAATAGAAAACAATGTTCCCTGTTACCATAGATATGAAACATGTAGTCCCCTCCCTGCAGCCTGACACCACTGTTTACAATAGCACTAATTAAGATGCAGTACATGCCTTCTCCCAGATTGCTGTGGTGGAGGGGCTTGAAACTCTTTGGAAAGAATTTACTGTAGGAAAACCAGTTTTATTGCTGGACCTAAAACTATGGGAAAAGAGCTCTCTCGGTAAGGTCTGAGATTAAGGGTGAGTCAATTAGAAAGCCCAGGAACTGTTAAGTCTTTCCCCTGATACCTGGATGTCTATTGCACCTAACCTGGGCAAGAAGTTGATACTTGAGAGCATCTATTTCAGGGAGTCATTTAAAAGGGGACATTGTAAGACTGTAGAGTATTGCAAATAGGGATGCTATGATGGGGCATTGTGGAGTTGGTGTTTTTAATGACCTCAAGATTCTCACTGAAGCAAAAGTTAAAATTTTTTTTTAGAATATTCTTTTGGTGCCCTTTCATGGTTTGGAATTGTGGATTGAGAACTGATTGACTAGTTGGATTCAAAGAAGAGTTCTCAGTGTTCAACAGCATCATTGTAAGAGATCCCCAATGGGGAACCTCAGGGATCTCTGCTGGACTCTGTGCTATGTAACATTTTTGTTGATGATTAGCTAATGGCATAGATGGTATGGTCTTCATATTTCTAGATGACATGAATCTAGAATGGGTAAATAACACAGAGATAACAAGAGTTGAGATCTAAAAGGATCTTGACATGTAAGAACATTAGTAGAATCTCTTTGTATGAAATTCAATAAGATGAAAGATAAAGTAGTGGAGTTGAAAACAAGAAATCAACTTCACAAGTTTAAAATGGGGTGGCAGGAATGAATAGTAGTTATTCTGAAAAGGTTTCAGTAGACTGAAAGTTCAATATCAATCAAAGGTGTGATATGTCTGAAAAAAGCTCATCTTGGGCTTTATTAGGAGGGGCATGTTTCTTAAAGTGTAAGTGAAGGATTTGGACAAGATGATCACTAAGGTGCCTTCCAACTCTAAATCTAAAGATCTATTATCTATTATCTATCCAGAAGCAGGGCCATTCTTTTGGGACTGCCTTGAGTAGCCCACATTCAGAGTTTCACTCAAGGAATATCAGAATTTTACTAAGAATTCCTACAAAGGTGGGATGCGTTGTCAACTCCTATGCAAGTACTTTAGAGATACATACATACATACTACATATCCATATATATATATATATATATATATATATATACACATATGTATATATATATGTATATATATATATATATACATATATATACACATATATATGATATGTGTATATATGACAGGCTTCACTTAATCTAGGGATGAAAAATGCAAAGGACTCAACTTGAGAAAATAAAGGTTAATCCAACTCTACTTTGCTCTGTTTTTAGTCTTTTTGCCCCACCTTCCAGGGATTTATTAAATCCTTAAGACTTCTAGTACTATCCTGAGGTTGATTCTCCCTCCCTCCACCATGCCCCTAACTAGAGGAAAACATTCAATGTTGCTAGAAAGTCAATGCCTTTCTCTATACCCCCACAGTCCAGATAGCTCACAGTACCAGTAAAGGACAAGGTCCATATTTGCTCCTCCATATCATTGCTACTGTTCTTCTTCCTTTGCAGATTGTCCACTTGGTCCAGGAACTCTTCAATGGTCCAATAACTCCTTGGCTTTGAACAGTCCCCTGGAGTGCATGGTTTTCCTTGGAGGGGCCATGTAGCTGTGGAAAATGCCCTCGGAGGAAGTGAGTCCATATGTATCTGGCTTCTCTCTTTCTAGGCTCTATTCCCTAGGGCTTGTATCATCAGTTCACTCAGTTGTAGTGCCCTAAAGAGAGCACTGGTTTTAGAGTTGAGATGTGACATCAGATACTAGTCCCACTATTTCTTGCTAGGTGACCCTACATAAGTCATTTGACTTTGCTGAGTTTCCACTCCATTATCTATGAGAACAATTATACTTAAACTTCCTATGTCACAGGCTGTTGTAAGGATGAATCCAGATTTTACAAATGAGGAAACTGAGGCCCACAGAGATCATATGACTGTCCCCAAATTGCCTAAAATGTGACAAAGCAGGAATTTCAACCCAAATTCAGTGCACTTACTACCTTCCCACACTGCCTTTTACATTTTTACTAAGAACAAATTTCAATCATTCCCACCACTAGATGACAATCTTCTAGAGGTCAGGGAGTGCTTCGTTTTTGTCATCATAAGTGCTTATGACTAATACAGTGCCCAGCACACAAGAGGCCCCTCAAAGTGTTTGGTGAATTGTGACAGAAAGGAAAGAGGACTTCCTTTAGAGGAGAGCTTCTTAACACTATGTGTGTGTGTGTGTGTGTGTGTGTGTGTGTGTGTGTGCGCATGTGTATGATGCATCCCTTAGGCATTCTGGTGAAGCCCCTGGATTCGTCCTCAGAAAAAAAGGGTTTAAATGCATAAAATCAATTACAAAGAATTAAAATGGAGATCAATTATAGTGAAGACTTCAGTGCATTGAAAAACATTTCATCCCAGCCAGACCTCCTCATATCTAAAACAGGATATGCTGCTCCTGATCCCATTTACATCTGAGTCACCTAGCTACGAAACAGCAAAATAAACTTCTTTTATTGAGCTACCAATGGTCTCAGAGGTCAAATATGCAAAAAAGGACAAGGGGGTTTTGCCTCAGACTCATCCTCTCTTTGATAAGAGCCTATTCTCATTGGTGCTCAAGGAAGAATTATCATTGTTAGATCACTGCCCACTTAATGAGAACTGAGATCTATCCAACATGCTCAATGGACTCTTGTCACAGATCTGTTTCCAAGCTGTTGCTAAGCTTTTAACCATTAAGTATAATCTAAAATTAAAAGTACACTGTCATTACCCTGGATAGGTCTGCCTTGCACAGGATACAGGGCCACTCAGAGTTCAAAGGGCACTCTGAAAGCAACTAATCCAAGTCCCTTCATTTGACATTGTAGATAGCTGACACTCAGAGAGGTGGAAGGCCTAAGGTCACATATCAAAAGAGCCCTGAGGTTTTCACCTCATTCCTAGTAAATTTCTAAGCAAATATAACAAAAGATTAGAATAGTCAATACTGGCGGAGCCAAGATGGCTGAAAGGAAGCAGTAAGCTCCTCTGTCATTAAGTCCCAAAGGGTAAATCTGAGCGGATTCCGGAGTGACGGAGCCCAGTGGAAGACAGAGTGTGGCAGAATCCAGCCCAGGAGGTTGCCCAGTGTGTCCGCACAGGTCGAGCGCAGAGCGCATGGGGTCTGCACAGCTCAGACCTAAGAGCAGGCAAGCAGACTACACCAGAGAGAGAAAAAGCCCCAGCCTGCAGACTTACCAAGGACGAATCGCAGTCATCTCGCAGAGGGAACGGATCATTGGAGCCAGGTAGGAGAGTCAGGCCCCCAGTGGAGAGAGTGGCTTCTCGGGCTGCATTCAGCCCCCAGCCTGGAAGTTTAGAAACTGCCTGCATGTATAATGCAGGGGCTGGAATGGCAAAGTAAATTCTAGCTGCTCAGATCCTCCCATCCCTCCTTCATGAAGCAGAAAACCCAAAGATAAGTCTCCCACCCAGATTGAAATCCCAAGTTAATGGAAATAGCCTCAGGCTTGAGAATCTCCAAGAAAGGGTGTAACTGAGTCAGCCAGGAATCTAAAGAGAAGAGAGGGAGGGGACCCAACAAGCCCCACCTCACCTCACCAACAGAAGCCTACTTATAGCCCAGGGGTATAGAGGCAGAAATCTGAAGTGGTCAGACTCATCCCCACCTACACATCTACATTCCTCACTGACTTCCCTGACTTAGCCATAAACTAGCCACCCAGAGGTATTCAAAGTCAAGGATCAGGCCCCAAACTCATAGCCTGAGACACTAAGAAACAGGAAGTCACAATGGGAAGGAAGGATGCTGAAAAGGAGGAGAAGGCAAGAAAGTCTATTCGAGCATACTATGCAGGGCAAGAACAACAAAACACACAGGACAATACAGACTCTCTGCCCACACCAGAGACCACAGAAGGAAACATGATCTGGTCTCAAGCCCAAATAGCATTCCTGGAGGAGCTTAAGAAAAATTTTAAAGACCAAATCAAGGAGGCAATGACCAACTTGGAAAAAGAAAATACCTCCCTAAAAAAGGAACTTCAAAAACTAACTGAAGACCATAATTCACTAAAAATTAGATACAATCAAACTGAAACTCAGAACTCTATGATGCAGCAGGAGTCAATAAAAAAAAAAAACAAGATGATCGAAAAATTGCAAGAAAATGTAAAATATCTCACTGGAAAAATAACTGACCTAGAGAACAGATCCAGGAGAGACAACCTAAGAATTATTGGTCTACCAGAAAGACATGATGAGAAAAGCAGTCTAGACAACATCCTCCAAGAGATTGTCAAAGAAAACTGTCCTGAGGTCCTGGAATCAGAAGATAAAATAGCTATTGATAGAATTCACCAGAGTCCTCCTGAGAGGGATCCCAAACTGAAAACTCCAAGAAATATAGTAGCCAAATTCCAGAATTATAAGATTAAAGAAAAAATTCTACAAGCAGCCAAAAAGAAACAATTCAAATATCGAGGAACTACAGTTAGGATCACACAGGACCTAGCAGCTTCTACATTAAAAGAGTGGAGGGACTGGAATTTGATATTTCGTAGGGCAAGAGAGCTAGGACTACAGCCAAGGATTAACTACCCGGCAAAACTGAGCATAATCTTTCAGGCAAGGAGATGGATGTTTAATGAAGTAAGGGACTTCCAGACTTTCCTAATGAAAAAGCCAGAGCTCAATGTAAAATTTGATCTCCAATTACAAGACTCCAGAAGGACATAAAAAGGTAAACAAGGGTAACATAGACTCACACATGCAGAAGTGCACACACCCACACCCACAAACACAAGCTCATTACCTGGGATGCAACAAGAGCAAAATGTTCACATCCCTATATGTGGAGCTGATAACTGTCAATATTTGAAATCTTTATGATTATCATGACCTGCAAAAGGGTTATACTTAGAGGGTGTGGATATGAATGCACTAACATGGAGTCTAAAAAAAAAAGACTATTAAGGGGATCAATGGTACTGTAATGGGAAAAAGGAAAGGATGAGCTAGGAAAAGGTAAAATATGCCATCTGAAGAGGCATCAAAACACACTATAGAAGAAGGGAAAGTAAGAGGAAGAGGAACATCATTTAAACACTATTCTCACTGGTTCTGGTTCAAAGAAGGATCAAATTAATCAGTGAAGTTTAAGAATCTAATGTGAATAGACACATAAAGTCATTAAATAGAGGAATTGGAGGGAGGGAGAGGAGCACTGTTTGAAATTTACTCTCATTGGTTTGGAATCAAACGGGGAGTAATTTACTCTGATAAGTATAAAAATTTATTGTGTCCTATAGATAGTGGGAGGGTAAGAGGGGGTGAAAAGGAGGAGACTAAAGGGAGGGATTATAAGGGAGGGAAATAGTAGTAAGGGGAGAGGGTAGGTTAAGAAGGGGGGTCACTGGGTGGGAACACTGAGGGAGGGGGCGGTCAAAAGGGAAAACTTCAAGGAAGGGAAGGGAGAAGGAATAAACAAAAACATAAACAGGGGAAGGAATAGGATGGAAGGGAAGAGACAGATAGTCATCATTACTGTGAATGTGAATGGGATGAACTCTCCCATAAAACAGAGGCGGATAGCAGAATGGATTAAAAACCATAATCCTACAATATGCTGTCTACAAGAAACACATTTGAAACAAAGGGATGCCCACAGGGTAAAGGTAAAAGGTTGGAGTAAAATTTATTATGCCTCAGCTAAAGTAAAAAAAGCAGAGGTAGCAATACTTATCTCAGATAAAGCAAAAGCAAAAATAGATCTAATTAAAAGAGATAAGGAAGGAAACTATATCCTACTAAAAGGCACCATCGAGAATGAAGCAATATCACTACTTAATATATATGTACCAAATGGTATAGCATCTAAATTCCTGGAGGAGAAGTTAAAGGAATTAGAGGAAGAAATAGATAGCAAAACTATACTAGTGGGGGACCTTAATCTCCCCCTCTCTGAACTCGATAAATCTAACCTCAAAATAAACAAGAAAGAAGTTAAGGAGGTGAATAGAATCTTAGAGAGACTAGATATGATGGATCTCTGGAGAAAACTGAATGGGGATAAAAAGGAATTTACTTTCTTCTCAGCAGTGCATGGTACATACTCAAAAATAGACCATGTACTAGGGCATAAAAACCTCACAATCCAGTGCAGAAAGGCAGAAATATTAAGCGCATCATTCTCAGATCATGATGCAATAAAAATTATATGCAATAAAGGGCCATGGAAAGATAGACTAAAAACTAATTGGAAATTAAACAATTTAATCCTAAAAAACTGGTGGGTCAAAGAAGAAATTATAGAAACAATCAATAATTTCATTCAAGAGAATGATAATAATGAAACAGCATACCAAAATTTGTGGGATGCACTAAAGGCAGTTCTCAGGGGAAGTTTTATATCCCTGAGTGCATACTTAATTAAAGCAGAGAGAAGGGAGGTCAATGAATTGGACATGCAATTGAAAAAGCTAGAAAAAGAACAAATTGAAAATCCCCAATTTAGTACTAAATTAGAAATATTGAAAACCAAAGGTGAGATTAATAAAATTGAAATTAAGAAAACTATTGAATTAATAAATAAAACTAAGAGCTGGTTTTATGAAAAAATCAACAAAATTGATAGACCCTTAGTCAATATGATAAAAAAAGAAAGAAGAAAACCAAATTATGAGTATCAAAAATAAAAAGGGTGAATCTACCTCCAATGAAGAGGAAATCAAAAAAATAATGAGGAATTATTTTTCCCAATTGTATGCACATAAATATGACAATCTTAGTGAAATGGATGAATATTTACAAAATCACAAGTTGCCCAGATTAACTGAAGAGGAAGTGAATTACCTAAATAACCCCATCTCAGAAAAAGAAATCAAACAAGCCATCAATGAACTCCCTAGGAAAAAATCTCCAGGGCCAGATGGGTTCACTAGTGAATTCTATCAAACATTTAAAGAACAATTGATTCCAATACTCTACAAACTATTTGGGAAAATTAGTGAAGAAGGAGTCCTACCAAACTCTTTCTATGACACAAATATGGTACTGATTCCTAAATCAGGAAGAGATAAAACAGAGAAAGAAAATTATAGACCAATCTCCCTCATGAATTTAGACGCAAAAATTCTAAATAAAATATTAGCCAAAAGACTCCAACAACTTATCACAAAAATAATACACCCTGATCAGGTAGGATTCATTCCAGGAATGCAAGGATGGTTTAATATTAGGAAAACCATCAATATAATTGAGCATATCAACAACAAAACTAGCAAAAACCACATGATCATCTCAATAGATGCAGAAAAGGCTTTTGACAAAGTACAACATCCATTCCTATTAAAAACACAAGAAAGTATAGGAATAAATGGAGCCTTCCTTAAAATAGTTGCTAGCATCTATCTAAAACCATCAGCAAGTATTATATGCAATGGGGATAAACTAGAAGCCTTTCCAATAAGATCAGGAGTGAAACAAGGATGTCCACTATCACCCCTCTTATTCAATCTGGTAGTAGAAACGTTAGCAGTAGCAATTAGAGAAGAAAAAGAAATCAAAGGAATTAAATTAGGCAAAGAAGTGACCAAGCTGTCACTCTTTGCAGATGATATGATGATATACTTAGAGAATCCTAGAGAATCAAGTAAAAAATTACTTGAGACAAAAAAAATTTGGCAAAGTTGCAGGATATAAAATAAACCCACATAAATCCTCAGCATTCCTGTACATCTCTAATAAAACTCAACAGCAAGAGATAGAAAGAGAAATACCATTTAAAGTCACTGTAGACATTATAAAATATTTGGGAATCTACTTGCCAAAACAAACCCATAATCTATATGATCACAACTACAAAACACTTCTCACACAAATAAAAACAGATCTAAATAGTTGGAAAAATATCAATTGCTCGTGGCTGGGTCGAGCTAATATAATAAAAATGACAATTTTACCCAAACTAAATTATATATTTAGTGCCATTCCAATAAATTTACCAAAAAACTACTTTGTAGAGTTAGACAAAATAATAACAAAATTTATTTGGAAAAACAAACGGTCTAGAATATCAAGGGAATTAATGAAAAGAAATGCTAGGGAAGGTGGACTAGCTATGCCAGATCTTAATCTGTATTATACAGCAGCAGTCATCAAAACTGCTTGGTACTGGCAGAGGTGTAGAGTAGTGGATCAATGGAATAGATTAGGTGCAGGAGACCCAGCAGTTAATGAATATAGCAATCTATTGTTCGATAAACCCAAAGACCCCAGTTTTTGGGATAAGAATGCACTATTTGACAAAAACTGCTGGGAAAACTGGAATACAGTATGGCAGAAACTGGGCATAGATCACTATCTAACACCATATACCAAAATCAAGTCTAAATGGGTGCATGATCTAGGTGTAAAGGATGATACTGTAAGCAATTTGGGAAAGCAAGGAATAGTTTACCTGACAGATCTGTGGAGAGGGGAAGATTTTAGGACCAAACAAGAAATAGAGAGCATTATAAAATGCAAAATGGATAATTTTGATTACATTAAATTGAAAAGCTTCTGCACAAACAAAGCCAATGTAACCAAGATCAAGAGGGAGGTGGGAAATTGGGAAAGAATTTTTACAACTTGTGTCTCTCATAAAGGAACAATTTTTACAACTTGTGTCTCTCATTTCTAAAATTTATAGAGAATTGAGCCAAATCTATATGAATACAAGTCATTCCCCAATTGAGAAATGGTCAAAGGATATGAATAGGAAGTTTTCAGAGAAAGAGATTAAAGATATCTATAAGCATATGAAGAAATGCTCTAAATCACTTTTAATTAGAGAAATGCAAATCAAAACAACCCTGAGCTACCACATCTCTCCACTCAGATTGGCTAAGATGACAAAACAAGAAAGTGACAGATGCTGGAGAGGATGTGGGCAAATTGGAACGCTAATACATTGCTGGTGGAGTTGTGAACTTATCCAACCATTCTGGAGAGCAATCTGGAATTATGCCCAAAGGATTGTAAATAATTTCATACCCTTTGACCCAACAATACCACTTCTAGGGTTATATCCCAAAGAGATCACAGAAGTGGGAGAAAGACCCATATGTACAAAAATATTTATAGCAGCCCTTTTTGTGGTTGCAAAGAATTGGAAACTAAAGGGGTGCCCATCAATTGAGGAATGGCTAAACAAGTTGTGGTATATGAATGTAATGGAATTTTATTGTGCTATAAGAAACGAGGAGGTGACAGATTTCATAATTACCTGGAGAGACTTATACAAACTGATGCTGAGCAAGAAGAGTAGAATCAGAAGAAATTTGTATACAATCACAGACATACCATATCTGTGACGACCAACTATGACAGACTGGACTCTTCAGCAATGCAGTGATATAAGTTAATCCCGAATGACTCAAGAAAGTGAGAAATGCGCCATCCAGAGATATAACTAGAAAGAACTGAGCCTGAATCCTGATGGAAGCAAACTAAATGATCTTGTTCTTCTCATTGTTTGGTTTTACTTCTTCCTTACCATCTTTCATCCCACCTAGTACAATATGCCTTTGTAATTGGAATAATGTTTAATATGAATACATTTTCAGACCCTATACTGTACTATATGCTGTCATGAGGGGAGGGGGGAGGGAAGTAAAGGAAATTTGAAAATCAAGGAACTATGGAATTGAATCTTGTTAACTGAAACTAAACTAATAAATTAATAAAAAAAAAAGAATAGTCAATACTGGAGAGGTTTAGGGAAGATAAGACATGTCAGTGAACATTGTTGGTAAAGTTGTGAATGAATATAAACGGTTTTGACAGCAATTTGTAATTATGCAAATAAAATTACCAAAATAGCCATATATTTTGACCCTGGGCATCCTCTCCTAGACTCAGACTCCAAGGAGGTATTTGTTAAGAAGGAAGACCCGATAGTGGAGTAGAAAAAGTTCTTCCAAGGTGCTCTGCCCCACACCAGCTCCAAACAATGTGAAATGGGAATATGAACAACTTCTGGAGCCCCTGCACCCACAGAACAATACAGAGAAGCTAACCTCCTGCTGAGGGCAGCCCAGCAGGCCTGCAGGGAGCAGCCAGCACAGTGCTCTGAGAGCAGGCAGCACAGTAATCTGGGAGCCAAGCCCAGGCCCCCATAAGCGGGGTTTTAGCCCCAGGGCGGCTGGGCCAGCAGCCAGCTGGAGGGACCCCAGAACACCAGCAGCTGTGGCTATTCCAGAACTATCAGCACAGATATGCCTAGGACAAAGTGAGAGGTTAGTGCCCTATGGACTTTGGGACGAGTATTTGGGGAACGCGTCGGCTTCCTCCCCTGGGGGCAAAAAGCTGCTGAGGAAACGCGGCACAGAGGCCATCTTGCAGCCATTTTGCAGCATCAATGGCAGCTCCAGCTCCTGGTCTGCGAACTGTAGAGAGAGATCCAGCACTCAGTCTGGGGGTTAATCGCTCTTGCTTTAACCTGCTTGGATCTGGATTGTGGTCTGAGGTGGAGGTCCGGGTTGGGTATCCAGTTTGCCAGAGCAGGTGGAGGCTTTACAGAGGCTACCCAACCTCTAGTAGTTGTGAAGATCCCATGTTTGGGACAGAAGCTCTGCTGTCTGGTGGCAGAGTCCTACTGTGGCAACAAGCCCCAAAATCAAGTAATTAAGTAGCAATATGCCCAGGCAAAGGAAACAAAATAAACAGAAAAATGCAACTTTAGACTCCTATTTTGGGGGCAAAAAGGATCAAAGCATGGAACAGGAAGAGGACTGTGAGGTCAGAACTTCTGCACCAAAAGCCCCAAATGAAAATACAAGCTGGCTACAGGCCATAGAGGACCTTAAGCAGCAGATAAGAGAAGTAGGGGAAAAATTGGGAAGAGAAATGAGAAAGATGCAAGAAAAGTATGAAATAAGGGTCAACAGCCAGACTGAGGAAAAAAACACCTTAAAAAATAGACTAACTCAAATGGCAAAAGAGGCCCAGAAAGGCAATGAGGAGAAGAATGCCTTAAAAAGCCAAATTTGCCAGATGGAAAAAGAATCTCAAAAGCTCACTGAGGAGAATCACTCCTTCATAATTAGACTGCAGCAAATGGAAGCTAGTGACTTTATGAGAAATCAAGATGCTGTTAAACAGATACAAACAAATGAAAGATTAGAAGGCAATGTGAAATACCTCATGGGAAAAACCACTGACCTGGAAAAGAGATCCAGGAGAGACAATTTAAAAATTATTGGACTACCTGAAAATCATGATAAAAGAAAGAACCTAGAAATCATCCTTCAAGAAATTCTCAACGTGGGGTGGAGCCAAGATGGCGGAGTAGAAACAGCTCATCCAAGACACTCTGCCCCCAGATTCCCCCCAAACTATGTAAAAGGGGACTCTGAACAACTTCTGGAGCCCCAGCACCCATAGAACAACACAGAGAAGCTAACCTCCCGCTGAGGACAGCCCAGCAGCCCTGCAGGAAGGACCAGCACAGCTGTCTGGGAACTAGCAGCACACAGTGTGCAGAGCGCAGGGAGCCGAGCCAAGCAGAGCCCAGGTCCCCGTGAGCCGAGGTTTTAGCCCCATGGAGGCAGCGCCAGCAGCAGGCTGGAGAGACCCCAGAACACCAGCAGCTGTGGCAACTCCAGAATTATCAACATAGACACGCCTAGGACAAAGTAAGAGGTTAGTGTCCTATGGACTTTGGGACCAGTATTTGGGGAATGTGTCAGCTTCCTCCCCTGGGGGCTAGAAGCCGCTGAGGAGACACACCATTTTGTAGTTTTCAGAGGCAGCTCCAGATCCTGGCCTGCGAACTGTAGGGAGATCCAGCGATCAGTCTTGGGGGGTAATCACTCTTGCTTTAACCTCCCTGGATCTGGATTGTGATCTAGGGTGGAAGTCGTGGGTGGGTTTACAGCTTGCCAGAAAAGGAAGTTGCCCCCCACACGTTCGGGACGAAAATTCCTCTATCTGGCCTTAAAGCCATAGTGTGGCAACAAGCCCAAAAGTCAAGTAATTAAGTGGCAACATGCCAAGGCAAAGGAAACAGAAAAATGCAACCCTAGACTCCTATTTTGGGGCATAGAGCGGGAAAAGGACTGTGAGGTCAGAAGTCCTGCTCCAAAAGCCCCAGGGGAAAACATGAGTGGGTTGCAGGCCATAGAGGACCTTAAGAAGGACTTTAAAAATCAAATAAGAGAAGTGGAAGAAAAATTGGAAAGAGAAATGAGAAGGATGCAGGAAAAGTATGAAATGAGAGTCTACAGCCTGACTGAGGAAAACAACACCTTAAAAATACACTAACTCAAATGGCAAAGGAGGCCCAAAAGGGCAATGAGGAGAAGAATGCCTTAAAAAGTCGAATTTGCCAGATGGGAAAAGAATCTCAAAAGTCACTGAGGAGATTCATTCCTTCAGAGTTAGACTGGAGCAAATGGAAGCTAATGACTTTATGAGAAATCAAGATGCTGTTAAGCAGATCCAAACAAACGAAAGAGTAGAAGGCAATGTGAAATATCTCATGGGAAAAACCACTGACCTGGAAAAATAGATCCAGGAGAGACAATTTAAAAATTATTGGACTACCTGAAAGCCATGATCAAAGAAAGAACCTAGAAATCACCCTTCAAGAAATTCTCAAGGAAAACTGCCCTGATGTTCTAGATCCAGAGGGCAAAATAGAGGTTGAAAGAATCCATCGGTCACCTCCTGAAAAAGATCCCAAAAAGAAAACTCCCAGGAATATTATAGCCAGGTTCCAGAATCCCCAGATCAAGGAGAAAATACTCCAAGCAGCCAGGAAGAAACAATTTCAATATTGTGGAAACACAATCAGAATAGCACAGGACCTGGCAGCTTCTACACTGAGGGATCGAAGGGCATGGAATATGATATTCCAGAGGGCAAAAGAGCTGGGAATGAACCCAAGGGTCACCTACCCAGCAAAACTGAGTATTTTGTTTCAGGGGAAAGTATGGTCATTCAGTGGAATAGAGGACTTTCAAGCATTCTTGAGGAAAAAACCAGAGTTGAATAGAAAATTTGACATCCAGACACAAGAAGCAAGAGATGCCTGAGAAGGTAATCAGGGAAAAGAAATCAAAAGGAACTTATCAAAGTTGAACTATTTACATTCCTATATGGAAAAGCAATAACTGTGACTGATGATATCTTTTTCACTATGAAAATAATGGAAGACGGGTGTGTGGTCATATAAATACATATGTGAATGTGTGTGTATATGGTTACAGTTATATATGGATAGAGGGCATAGGTTGAATTTGTTGGGAAGGGAGAATACTCAAGGGATGAAATTATGAGGTGAGAGAGGAAAGTGGCAAGAGGAGATGGGGAGAGACAGGTAGGGTAAACTATCCCATGTAGAAGAAGCAAGGGGAAGTGGTTGCAAAGGAGGGGGAGAATAAGGAAGGCTAAAAAGGCAAAACCACATTCACATTGAATTTGGTTCAGGGAGAAAATGACATACATACTAAATGGGATATCTCAACCTGCAGCAGAATAGGGGAAGGGGGATGAGAGGAGGGATGATGGATGGGAGGGCATCCTTGGGGGGAGGGGAGGTTGGAAGTACCCACTATAGAAGAGGGACAGGATCATGTAGGGAATGGACCAGGTGGGGGGTGGGATGAGTGGGAGGGAATTATAAGCAGCCTTGTACAATATACCTACTATGATAATGTTTTGCATAGCTAGACATGTACAACATATACTGAATTACTTATCTCCCCAGAGGGAATGGGTGACAAGGGGGGAAGGAAATGGATCTGAAATTCGAGGTCTTAACATTAAATGTTTCAAATATATATAAATACTATTATTAATACTCTTTTGCTTATAATTGGGAGATAAGATGTGCAGGCATTGGGACACAAAGATTCACCTTCCTCTAATGGAAAAGTAGAAGGGGGTATGGGAGAAGGTATGGGAGAGAGCAGATTGGAGGAAGCGATATCTTGTGGGACTGCTATTCTGGGAGGTTGGGTAGGGGAAACTGGGAAAATGATTGTAACTCAAAATCTGGCGGAAATGAATGATGTAAAACAGAAGTTAATAAAGCATTTGTTTTAAAAAAAAATTGGTATATACGGTGTGTTTATCTTAGAAATATTCCATGATGAACTCTGTCCATTCACATATGTTGCATAATTTGAATAACAGACATTCCTCATCCATTTTGGTCTTTCCCATGTGTATGATCAGGCCAAACTTTTGAAAAGCGACAGATTTCTTCTAGGACTTAATGAAATCTGTTCCTTGTCATCTGCAAAAAAAGAATCCCATCCACAGAAAATCCCTTTCCAGTCTAGATTCTGTGGTGGATGTCCTTTTTCACAGTGTCAAATACCTTTGGCCAGCACACATGTCCCAGTTTTCTTCCTCATCTGATGTTTATGATCAGACGGTTATTGATTAGGGTTATTTCTGTCATTATATCATCCAAGGAATCCTGATTGCATGGATGGGGGAGCACCTTTTTGGAAGAGGGTCATAAAAGAGCATTCTGCTCAACCAATCAAATGCCTTCTCATAAGCTACAAATGGCAGGCACTATGTCATTTTCTTTTCTCTGTGTTTATTTGCAGTCAATTGAGAAATAGTTACGCTGTGGTGCATTGTTGACTAGTGATTATGACAACCCAACTGTATACTACTAAAGACCCCTTTGATGGTATTCTCAATTCTTGTATATGTGACTGGCACAAATATTCTGAATGGTGGGGAGAGTCGGCATTCTGGGTGATGGTTTGTGTTTTCTCTCACCTTTGTTTTTTTATTAAAAAGATATAAGACTGTTTCCATAAAAAAGAAAATTTTGAAGTATTCCTTCATTATAAAATATGAGCATAAATGTAAATATTTCTTTCCAGCAGTGTGTCACAATGAAAATAATGATGGAATTGGAATCAGAGAATCTGGATCGAAATCTTAGCTCTGTCAATATCTCTGTGATCTGAAATATCACTTAATTAACATTTCTATGCCTCTGCTTCCTCATCTGTAAAAGGAGGACCTTTCGCTAGATGTCTTGTAAGATCCCTTCCAGTCCTTCATCTCTCATCCTTTGATTTTTCTTGCACTTGCAGAAGTTTGGTTTTCTCTGAATTATAATTCTTTCCTAACCACCCTCTCCAGAACCCATTGCCCCTTCTATTCCATTTCAGATGTGCTGAGTCAGAAGGAAACATCAGATCATAGATGTGGAGTAGGAAGAGTAAACAACCATAGCTGGGGCTTGAAATCAGTTCCTGTGACTCTACATTCTTTTAGTTTGTTTTTTGTTCTCTTCTGGAGCACAGTGGAGTGAGTGTGCAGCTCATTCACCACTGCCACTGCCTGACAACTCTCTGCCTTTGAGCTTTACTTCTTCCCTTTATATCCTACCATTCTCCTTGAAGCTCACATTCACCAGTTCCAAAGTCACTCTTCCTGCTTTTTCCAGCATTTATTTAGGTGTTAATTTACAACCTTCCTCTTCACCCCAACCTCAGCCCTAATATTTGGGGAATTTGATGCTCATATTGATTTCAGTAAGCTAACAAGCATTTTAAGGGCTTACCTTGTATAATGTACCAAGTACTGGTGATACAGAAACAATTCCTGCCTTCAAGAGGAAGACACCATATAAACAATTAGCTATGTACAAGATACATAAAGAATATATGGAAGGCAATCTTAGAGGAGATATTCTTAGTAGCTGGAGGGAATCAGCCAAATTAGGATGAGGGGAGCAGGAAAGACCTTCGATAAGTGGGGCTTGATCTGAATCTTGGAGGAAGCCAGAAAAACCAAGAGTTATATGGGAAAGCACATTCCAGGGATGGGCCAGCCAGTGCAAAGACTCAGAATCTGGTGAAGTGGAGTGTCGGGTGGGAGAAACCAAAAACAGATAGGTGTTACTGGATTATAGGACATGGGTCCTTCAAAAGTGTAAGAAGACTGGAAAGGTAACACAAGGCCAGATTAAGAATGGTTTTGAATGCCAAACAGGGAAAATTATGTTGGGCTCTGGAGAGAGACCAACTGGAATTTACTAAGTAAAGGAGGTAAGGTGGTCAGATCTTCACTTCAGGAAAATCACCTTGTCAGCTGAATAGAGGATGAATTGGAATGGGAGAGTTAAGACAGGGAAACCCATTAGAAAGATATTGCTAGACCCAGATGAAATGAGCAGAGGGCCTGAAGGCAGCCTGTCCTTCATGCCTATCAATGACTTACATATCCAATGTAATTGAACTTCCTGAGCTCTCTGCAATGATTGTATCCTATATTCTAAGCTACTATTTTCTTGATCTTGAATTTCCTCTCCATGATTATGACCTCTTGTCCTTTTATCTGTCCCTCTGCCTCAATTCTCCTAAAATTCTTTGACAGTACCACTTCTTAAAACCTTCCTAGCCTGCCCCCCTGTAATCGATAACCTCCATTATATCTTCATTTTCCTAACTTCACAGTCTTGACCCTATAATTGACCTGTTCAACAAAGTACTCACTGTCCTCCATGATTGAATTCTTTGTCCCCTGTCTTTCATGAAATAATAGAATTTTAGAACTAGAAAAGACCTTAGTTGACCACTTAATTTAACTATTGTTTGAAAAAGACTCCTCTTTAAAGCATACCTGGCAAATGACCGCTTAACTTTTGCTTGAAGACCTCCATCAAGAGCAATGCTGCCACTTCCTCCAGCTGCCATTTCCCCCTTGTAGATCTCAAATTGTCAGGAAGACTCTCCTGATATAAAGCCTCTACCTTCTCTGCAACTATTACCTGTTATTCCAAGTTTTTCCTTCTGGGGCCAAGCAGAAAGCAGATGCATGAAGAATGTCCCCACTCCCACTCTGAAGCCTTCTTTCCTCTAGAGTAAACATCCCTAGTCCCATATTAAATTTCTGTAAAGCCATTGCTTTGTGTCACTCATGGCATCTACTTTTCTATTCTGAATTCCAAGTTTTTGGTTGTGGTTGGAGAAAATCACACAACAATGTCACTACCTGGGTTCATTTAAAGTTCATGTGGAAAACTCCATCTATATCTATTAAAAGTCATCTTATTCAATATAGTCCAAAATCCTGTTCTGTCCAAGTCTTTAGGGATCTCAGCATGGGCATCTTGCTGTTAGCTATGCATCCCAGTTTTGTATCATTTGCAAATTTGATAAACATGACACTTACACCTGTATAGGAGCCATTAATAAAGATGTTAAATAGCACAAGGCCAATTGCATAACCTTGGGGCACTCCACTGTAGACTCATCCATTATCCTTGTCCTATCCAACCTGAGTGTCAGTTCTAGCCTTTCTTTGATTCTTCTCTTTTCCCCCAAACAGCTGAATGAAACTCTTTTTGTTGTTTTAAGATCATATATTTAGACCTTTGAATGTCTCCCCTCACCTCATCATAGATGAAGAAACTAAAGCCTAGAGAGGTCAATTGACTTATCCAGGCTCTCGAATACATCATAGGAAAAGCAAGAAGGGACTTTAGAGTCAACTAGGCCAACCATCTCAGTGTAGAGATAAGGAAACTGAGGCCCAGAAAAGTTAAATACTTGCCCAGGATCACAAAGCTTATGTCAGAGACAGTCAATCAGTCAGTCACTCAATAACTGGTCACTGGGGACTCAAGACCCAAACAGTGCCCTTGACTGAAAGGAACTCTCCAGATTTGTCCCCGTGTGTCCCTGACTCCATGGCTAATGCCCCATCCCTTATGTCATCTTCAAAGAGCTCAGCAACTTTCCACTTTGCTAAACAAAAAGCCTCTGGGCAGGCTTACATCCCTAACTCACTAACAGCCAGTCATGAGTTTGAATATCAAGCAGCCTGCCAATTCCCCAGCTTCCCCCAGCATCATACAGCACAGGTCCTGGAAATTTGACTTGCACACTCGTTCAAGATCCTTGCCTTTTCCACCCAGTGCCTGGTCCTATTGACCCACATAAGAACCCCATAAAAATCCACTGGGCTTTTCAGGTGGGGGGTACACCATTCCACTAGACCTGAACTATCTCCATTTTCTCTGACTGCCCCTCACTTTTTCTTTCAATAAAGCTTCTTGCTTTACTTTCTTTCTGTTAGCTCCCGTCTTTGTGTTGTGTTAAGGCTTGTAGAACTCCACCTAATGGTCATGACAGTTTTCTCCTTTAAAAGCATCAGCCAGTGCTTCCCAAGCCACAGATTAAAGAATATAGAAGGCAGGTTTGAGAACAAGAACCCTTTGGGTTGACACTATCCTTGATGTACCATGTCAGGCTTTCTCTATCATCCTTTACAAACAATTCTTCTGGCCATATGACTTTGAATAATCTACCTTGATTTTCTCCACCAGATAGAGGACTAGAAATTTACTCTGATACTCTTGACCTCTCAAAACTTTCCAAGGTAAGAATTGTGTACCAGAGCTAAAGCAATAGCAAACGGACTTAACCCTTCTATCGCCACCAAATGAACAAAACAAGTTGAAGGAGAGGAAAAGAAGAAAGGATTTTACTTAATTACTTAGAAAGGAAAAAAGGGAAAACTTAGATAACTAGATAAAAGAAAGAAAGAATAAAGGAATTAATAAGTAAAGTAAGTCTCCACAATTAGGGAAAGTGGTTAAAAATAGGAAGTGAGAGGCTTGGTGGTGAGGGGAGAAGAGTTTGTGGGATTAGATTTATATTAGGTTACATAAAATTAACTGAAGGAACAAAGTATCTTTATAGAAGAAGAAAATTCTAATTTTTCAGTGTTCTGTTTTTACTGAAGGAAAAATACTAATAAATATTTGGGACAACTAAGTGAAAATGTAAGTGTAGTTCTTATAATTTCTGAGGTGAAAAGCTGAAATAATCCAATAAAATGAAAAACAAATTGGCTAAGAAAACAAGACCCCACATGTTTCTTAGAAGAAACAAGTCTTAAAAGCAAAATTATACACAAAATAAAAATGAATGGCTCCAACAATATCTGCAGTGGATTGGTTAAATCCCCAAAAGAACGAGTTGCAATCAGATAAAGCAAAAACACACATCTAAAACACACAAAAAAGATAAGCAAGGAAACTACATTATGCTGAAAGGAGCCATAGATAAGAAGATAATATTGCTGCAACACTCGTACACTCAAATGACTTAGCATATACATTCATAAGGGAGACATTTATCAAATTACAAAAAAAAGACATAGAAAGTAATGCAATAGTAGCAAGAGACCTGAACATCCCTCTCCTAGGGACAAGTCCAACAAAAATGTGAATAAATGTGAAAATTGCAAATGCATCAAATTACCAGAGAAACTTTGAGCTGAAAGATTTATGGAGTCTTTTAAATGAGACTACTAAATAATAAACATATTTCTTAGTACTACATGGAAGTTTTGCAAAAAAAAAATACCATATATTGGGGCACAAAAATATTGCAAATAAACATAAAGAAGCAGATAGATTGAACACGTTCTTTATAGATAATAAGGCTATAAAAATAATCTGGGGGCACAACCAAAAGATTCATATTTAGTCTTAAATAATGAGTTGATCAACAAAAAATCAGAGAAACAAGCAGTAAGAATGTGTAAGAAAATGATTATCATGAAATAACATACCAAAATTTCTGGGACGCAGGTAAAACGGTCCATTATGGAGAAAGTATATCTCATATATATATATATATATATATATATATATATATATATATATATATATATATATATATATATATATATATGTATGTATGTATGTATATGTATGTATATATTAAAATAGAAAAGGATAAGATTAATGAACTGAATGAGAACTTAAAATATAAAAAGCTAGTAAAAAGAAGACAAACTAAAAATAAGAGTGAAAGAGAAGATATTGAAAACTAAAAAAAATGAATAAGATAAATTACAAAGAAAAAGCCTTTAAAATAATAAACATGGCTAGGAGCTTAATTTTTTGAGAATAACCAAACTAATAAACCTTTAACCAACTTCATTTAAAAGAAAAGACCAGAAAACAAAATCAACAAAATAGCAAATGAATCAGGTGAAATTACAGTAAAAAACTAGAAAGAATTAAAAAAAAAACCCACCAGAACCTATTATATTGCTTATTGCTACCAAAATTAAGAATATAAAAGAAATAAAAGGATAATTTAAAAACATAAAATATCTAAGCTAACAGAAGATCAAATAGAGAGCTTTTAAAGAATCCAATTTCAGGAGAGGAAATATAACTAGCTGTAAATGAAGTACCCATGAGGAGGGGGGAGTTTCTGATTCTGATGGATTCAAAAGAGAATTCTATCTAATTTTTAAAGAAAAAAATAGTACTAATACTACACAAATTATTCTTTAATAACTGAGAACGAAATGAATCTACCAGACTCTTTTTATGAGACAAACAGAACCTAATGCCTAAATCAAAGATGGACACTGCAAAGAAGAGTTATAGACCAATATTATTTGTTCATTTATTTTCAGTTGTGTCTGACTCTTCATGACCCTACTTGGGGTTTCCTTGGCAAAGGTACCAGAATGGTTTGCCATTACATTCTCCAGATCATTTTGCAGATGAGGAAACTGAGGCAGACAAAATTAAGTGACTCGCCCAGGGTCACACAGCTAGTAAGTTTCTGTAGCCAGATTTGAACACAGGTCTTCCTTATTCCATACCTGGTGCTCTATCTATTGTGCCAGCTAGCTGTCCAATATCATTCATAAATACCAATTCAGACAAACTATAGTAATTCATCCAAGACACCACCCACAACCAAGACTGATTTGTACCAGAGGTGCAGGATGGTTCAATATAAAGGAAAAAAATCAACCCATAAGTATATTCAAAAAAATCCAAAACTACATGATTATCTCAATTTATGTATAAAAAGTCTTTTTCCTACAAAGTAAAGGCATTGAGAGACATTTTTAATATCATAAAAAGTATCTATCCAAAACCAAAAGCAGGTATAATATAAAATGGAGATACACACTAGAACCTTTCCCCCATAAATGGAGGAGTAAATGAAAGATGTCTATTCTCCCTGCTAATATTTAGAATATTTAAAGAAATATCAGCAATACCAATAAGACAAAATATATAAATCAAAGGATAAAGATAGGGAAAGAGGTGACATAATTACCCCTATTTGCTGATGACATGATGATTTCCTTAGAAAATCCAATGGAATCAATAGATGATAAATGTGACAATTCATAGCTTTAACAAAATTGTAGGCAACAAAATAAACAGCATTTCTAAGTAATAATAACAAATACAAAGAGGCACTAATCAAAAATGAAATCTCTTTCAAAATAACCACAAAGTGTCTTAAATATTTGGGAATCAAAATACCAAAACACACAAAATACTCATTTAGACTCAATTACAAAATGTTCCTTGAATAAATGTAGAATATCTTAAGTAGCTAGAGGAACAACCAGTACTCATGACTGGGCCATGCCAATATAAGAACAATGTCAGTATTATTTATGTAGGTTAATTTAGAGTTTTAATGCTATGCTAATCAAACTGTCAAAGTGATACCTTATAGAACTCAATAAAATGATAAAATTCATTCTGAGAAATAAAATATCTAAAATATCAAGGGAAACAGTGAAAAAATGTAGAAATGAAGAGACTTCTTCTAGACTTCAAAAATCATTGTAAAGTTTTTATTATCAAAACCATTTGCTGTTGATAAAAAGAGAGAGAAATAAGTAAATGGAAAAGACTAGAGAAGAGAGAATGAGAAAATTGGAGCTCAGTAAGTATGTTCAATAAACCTGAAAATACAAATTATTTAGGGAAGATATCAATATTTGATAAGGGCTTCTACAGTTGCTAAGTCATTTGGAAGAAACGATACTTAGACCAACATCTTGTGTCATAATACAGATCATACCATTCAGAAAAGTAGTTACTGAGCCTTTCATAGCTATTGGTGGTAGATGTATTCTTCCTCAAGAATGCTTGAAAGTCCTCTATTCCACTGAATGACCATATTTTCCCCTGAAACAAAATACTCAGTTTTGCTGGGTAGGTGACCCTTGGGTTCAGTCCCAACTCTTTTGTCTTCTGGAATATCATATTCCATGCCCTTCAATCCCTCAGTGTTGAAGCTGCCATGTCCTGGGCTATTCTGATTGTGTTTCCACAATATTGAAATTGTTGTTTCCTGGCTGCTTGTAGTATTTTCTCCTTGATCTGGGGATTCTGGAACCTGGCTATAATATTCCTGGGAGTTTTCTTTTTAGGATCTTTTTCAGGAGGTGATCTGTGGATTCTTTCAAACTCTATTTTGCCCTCTGGATCTAAAACATCAGGGCAGTTTTCCTTGAGAATTTCTTGAAGGGTGATTTCTAGGTTCTTTCTTTGATCATGGCTTTCAGGTAGTCCAATAATTTTTAAATTGTCTCTCCTGGATCTATTTTCCAGGTCAGTGGTTTTTCCCATGAGATATTTCACATTGCCTTCTAATCTTTCGTTTGTTTGGATCTGCTTAACAGCATCTTGATTTCTCATAAAGTCATTAGCTTCCATTTGCTCCAGTCTAACTCTGAAGGAATGAATCTCCTCAGTGACTTTTGAGATTCTTTTTCCATCTGGCAAATTCGACTTTTTAAGGCATTCTTCTCCTCGTTGCCTTTTTGGGCCTCCTTTGCCATTTGAGTTAGTCTATTTTTAAGGTGTTGTTTTCCTCAGTCAGGCTGTTGACCCTCATTTCATACTTTTCCTGCATCCTTCTCATTTCTCTTTCCAATTTTTCCTCCACTTCTCTTGTTTGATTTTTAAAGTCCTTCTTAAGGTCCTCTATGGCCTGCAACCCGCTCATGTTTTCCCCTGGGGCTTTTGGAGCAGGACTTCTGACCTCACAGTCCTTTTCCCGCTCTATGCCCCCAAAATAGGAGTCTAGGGTTGCATTTTTCTGTTTCCTTTGCCTTGGCATGTTGCCACTTAATTACTTGACTTTTGGGCTTGTTGCCACACTATGGCTTTAAGGCCAGATAGAGGAATTTTCGTCCCGAACGTGTGGGGGGCAACTTCCTTTTCTGGCAAGCTGTAAACCCACCCACGACTTCCACCCTAGATCACAATCCAGATCCAGGGAGGTTAAAGCAAGAGTGATTACCCCCCAAGACTGATCGCTGGATCTCCCTACAGTTCGCAGGCCAGGATCTGGAGCTGCCTCTGAAAACTACAAAATGGTGTGTCTCCTCAGCGGCTTCTAGCCCCCAGGGGAGGAAGCTGACACATTCCCCAAATACTGGTCCCAAAGTCCATAGGACACTAACCTCTTACTTTGTCCTAGGCGTGTCTATGTTGATAATTCTGGAGTTGCCACAGCTGCTGGTGTTCTGGGGTCTCTCCAGCCTGCTGCTGGCACTGCCTCCATGGGGCTAAAACCTCGGCTCACAGGGACCTGGGCTCTGCTTGGCTCAGCTCCCCGCGCTCTGCACACTGCATGCTGCTAGCTCCCAGACAGCTGTGCTGGTCCTTCCTGCAGGGCTGCTGGGCTGTCCTCAATGGGTGGTTAGCTTCTCTGTGTCGTTCTGTGGGTGCTGGGGCTCCAGAAGTTGTTCAGAGTCCCCTTTTACATAGTTTGGGGGGAATCTGGGGGCAGAGTGGCTTGGATGACTGTATATACCTATTATAATGTACTGAGACATTACAGGAAGCCTAGAATTGAATGGAAGGAGGAGAATGAACTGCATTTCCTTAAGGAATTGCAAACTGTTTTGAAGATCTCAAACTTCCCATGGAAACAAACTTTTCTTTTTCAAGGCAAAATAGAAAAAAGGCAACTAGGAGAAGTTGCATTGCAGAATAGTAGAAAATAATAGAAAATCCCTACATATCCACAAGTTTTCCACTGAGAAATGACAGGCAGCAGGTCATGCTAGAAAGAGTGATGAACCAAAAATGCGGTGACCTGGATTCGAATCCCAGGCTTCTCTGATGCTTCTAAGCCCCAACATCTTAATCTATCAAATCACCTTATTCCTATAAGAATCATTTGTTCATCAGAAAAATGGGGATAATAATGTTTATATCACCTCCCTTACAGGATTTTTGTAAAAATCAAATAGCATCCTATCTGTAAAAATTAGGTAACTGTCATTTAATAAGCACCTACTATGTGCCAGGGACTGCAAAATGGTTTACACAGGAGCAAAGTAGGAAAAAGAAGAGAATAACTTGAGTAAGAAATAGCAACTGGTTATTATTCAATCAATGTTGAGAAACTCCCTTTATCTATTCAGATAGGTACCTTTTCTACAACTTGTCATGTTACAGACTTGTATATAGCCCTGAGAGGTTATGGAGTCCTGCCCAGTCACACAACTAGTATGTGTCAAGGGACCTGAATCCAAAGGTGTCTGGCTCTAAAGTTAGCCCCTTGTCCACTGAGACATTATGTTCTTCTAACTGAAAAGGCAATTAATTTTTTTTTGAAACAGAGAAATAAACTCACCCAAAATAAGGACAAGAAAGAAAATCTTGAAAATTAGAGGAGAAATAAATTGGAAAACAAAGAAACTATAAAACTTGTGAATAAGACTAATTGCTTATTTAAAAGATGAACAAAAATGATTAATATTTATCCAATTTGATTAAAAATAAGAGAGGAAAATCAAATTAACAAAATAAAAAATGATCAAGGTGAAATCATAACAAAGAAATAAAAAGAATTCTATAAAAACAACCATGCATAGATATATGCCAAATAAACTTGAGATTTCCAAAGAACAGATTATGTAAAACATATCTTACACTCAAGTTTGGAGAACAGGAAATATAGATCTTAAGTAATCCAGTCTCAATAAAGGAAACTGAACTAGATATAAAGGAACTAACAAAGAGTGGGGGTGAATTGGAAGCTTTAATCCAGATAAATTTACAGACAAATTCCATCAATTTTTTCAAGGCAAACAGGTAGGCAGCAAGCATTTCTCAAACAATTACTATGTGTCAGGAACTGGGATGAGTGTCAGGGATAGCAAAAAAGAAAGCCATTTTCCCCCAAATGCTTTATTAACTTCTGGTATACATCATTCATTTCAGCCAGATTTTGAGTTACAGGTTTTTCCCCATTTTTCCCCTACCCACCATCCCAGAATAGCAGTCCTACAGAATATCCCCTCATCCAATCTGCTCTCTCCTATATCTTCTCCCATACCCCCTTCGGCTTTTCCATTAGGGCAAGGTGAATCTCTGTGCCCCAATGCCTGCACATCTTATCTCCCAATTACATGTGAAATAGTATTAATAGTATTATTTTTATATATTTGAAACATTTAATTTTAAAACTTTGAATTCCAGATCCATTCCCTTCCTACCTTGTCACCCACTCCCTCTGGGAAGATAAGCAATTCAGTATATGTTGTACATGTATAGATATGTAAAACATAACCATAGTATATATATTATAAAAGACTGGCTATATTTCCCTCCCACCCATCCCAACCCCACCTGGTCCATTCCCTACTTTGATCCTGTACCTCTTCAAAAGTGGGTGCCTCCAACGTCCCCTCCACCCAGCATGCCCTCCCCTCCATCCTCCCCACTCTTATCGCCCTCACCCCTACTGTCCTGCAGGGTGAGATATCCCATTTTGTATGTATGTCATTCTCTACATGAGCCAAATTCAATGAGAATATGGTTTTGCCTTTTTGCCTTCTTATTCTTCCCCTCCCCTGCAACTACTTCCCCTTGCCTCTTCTACATGAGATAGTTTACCCCCCCCCACCCATCTCTCCCTATATCCTCTTGCCTCATTCCTTTCTCACCTCTTAACTTCACCCCTTAAGTATCATCCCTTCCCACCAAATTCAACCTGTGCCCTCTATCCATGTATACCTGTAAACATATATACACACATTCACATATGTATTCATATGCCCATATACCCTTCTTCAATTATTTTCATACTGAAAAAGGTTCATCAGTCACAATTAGTTTTTTTTTCCATGTAGGAATGTAAATAGTTCAACTTTGATAAGGTCCTTTTGATTTCTTTTCCCTGATTACCTTCTCAAGCATCTCTTACTTCTTGTGTCTGAATGTCAAATTTTCTATTTGACTCTGCTTTTTTCCTCAAGAATGCTTGAAAGTCCTCTATTCCACTGAATGACCATATTTTCCCCTGAAACAAAATACTCAGTTTTGCTGGGTAGGTGATTCTTGGTTTAATCCCAATCCTTTGCCCTCAGGAATATCGTATTCCATGTCCTTCAATCCCTCAGTGTAGAAGCTGCCAGGTCCTGGGCTATTCTGATTGTGTTCCACAATATTGGAATTATTTCTTCCTGGCTGCTTGTAGTATTTTCTCCTTGATATGGGAGTTCTGGAACCTGGCTATAATATTACTAGGAGTTTTCTTTTTGGGATCTTTTTCAGGAGGTGAACTATGGATTCTTTCAACCTCTATTTTGCCTTCTGGATCTAAAACATCAGGGCAATTTTCCTTGAGAATTTCTTGAAGGGTGATTTCTAGGTTCTTTCTTTGATCATGGCTTTCAGGTAGTCCAATAATTTTTAAATTATCTCTCCTGGATCTATTTTCCAGGTCAGTAGTTTTTCCATGAGATGTTTCACATTGCCTTCTATTCTTTCAATTGCTTGGATCTGTTTAAATAGCATCTTGATTTCTCATAAAGTCACTAGCTTCCATTTGCTCCAGTCTAACTCTGAAGGAATGAATCTCCTCAATGAGCTTTTGAGATTCTTTTTCCATCTGGCAAATTTGGCTTTTTAAGGCATTCTTCTCATTTCCCTTTTTAGCTTCCTTTGCCATTTGAGTTAGTCTATTTTTAAGGTGTTATTTTCCTCAGTCAGGCTGTAGACTCTCATTTCATACTTTTCCTGCATCCTTCTCATTTCTCTTCCCAACTTTTCCTCCACTTCTCTCATTTGATTTTTAAAATCCTTCTTAAGGTCTTCTATGGCCTGTAACCAGCTTGTATTTTCATTTGGGGCTTTTGGTGCAGGAGTTCTGACCTCCCAGTCCTCCTGTTCCATGCTTGGATACTCTTTGCCCCCAAAATAGGAGTCTAATGTTGCATTTTTCTGTTTATTTTGTTTCCTTTGCCTAGGCATGTTGCCACTTAATTACTTGACTTTTGGGCTTGTCGCCACAGTAGGACTGCCAGCAGACGGGAGCTTCTGTCCCAAATGTTGGGGTCTTCTCAACTGCTGGAGGCATTAGTTAGGTGCCCTCCCTGAAGCCCCCACACACTCTGGCAAGTTGGACACACACACCAAGACCTCCACGCCAGACCACAATCCAGATCCAAGAAGGTTAAAGCAAGAGCAATTACCCCCCCCCCAGACTGATTTCTGGATCCCCCTACAGTCCACAGGCCAGGAGCTGAAGCTCCAACTGAAGATGCAAAATGGCAGCTCTGCTGGGTCTCCTCAGCTGCTTCTTGCTCCAAGGGGAAGAAGCTGACATGCTCCCAAATACTGGTCCCAAAGTCCATAGGGCACTAACCTCTCACTTTGTCCTAGGCATGTCTGTGTTGATCATTCTGGAATTGTCACAGCTGCTGGTGTTCTGGGGTCCTTCCAGCTGGCTGCTGGCCCTGCCGGCCTGGAGCTAAAACCTCCAACTTACGTGGGCCTGAGTTCGGCCCCCAGAGTGCTGTGCTGGCCACTCCCTGCTAGGTTGTGGGCTGTCCTCAGCAGGAGGTTAGCTTCTCTGTGTCGTTCTGTGGGTTCTAGAGCTCCAGAGGTTGTTCAGAGTCCCCTTTTACATAATTTTGAAGTGGTGTGTGCTGGAGTGCTGTGGAAGTGCTGTCTCAAGAAAGCCATTCTTTTGGGGATGGGAGTAGGGGATCATTCTGAAGTTCAAGGGAGATAATATATGTAAATCATTTTGCAAACCTTAAATAGTCACATAAATATTAGCCACTTTCATTCTTATAAATGCATAATCATCAGAACTATTCAGTGATGGTCAAAAATTTAGAAAAGCATAGTAATGGAAGAGGCTATACAGGGAAGAAATAACTAAACTCAACAACAAAGTTTATAAGAATTCCCGGAGCCAAGATGGCGGAAAGGAAGCAGTAACCTCGCTGAGCTCCTTGGTCACTAAGGCTCAAAGGGTGAATCTGAGTGGAATCCGGAGTGACAGAGCCCACTGGAAGACGAAGTGTGGCAGAGTTCAGCCCAGGAGGTTGCCCAGTATGTCCAGACTGGTCGAGCGCAGAGCGAGTGGTGTCTGCACAGCCCAGACCTAAGAGCAGACAAACAGACTACAGCAGAGAGAGCAAAAGCCCCAGCCTACAGACTTACCGAGGACGAATCACAGTCATCTCTCAGACGGGTAGGATCAGTGGAGTCAGGTAGGAGAGCTGGGCCCTCAGTGGAAAGTACAAACAAAGCCAGTGTAACCAAGATCAAGAGGGAGGTGGGAAATCGGGAAAGAATTTTTACAACTTGTGTCTCTGATAAAGGACTCATCTCTAAAATTTATAGAGAATTGAGCCAAATCTATATGAATACAAGTCATTCCCCAATTGATAAGTGGTCAAAGGATATGAACAGGAAATTTTCAGAGAAAGAAATTAAAGATATCTATAAGCATATGAAGAAATGCTCTAAATCACTATTAATTAGAGAAATGCAAATCAAAACAACTCTGAGATACCACATCCCTCCAGTCAGATTGGCTAAGATGACAAAACAAGAAAGTGACAAATGCTGGAGAGGATGTGGACAAATTGGAACACTAATATATTGCTGGTGGAGTTGTGAACTTATCCAACCATTCTGGAGAGCAATCTGGAATCATGCCCAAAGGATTATAAATAATTTCATACCCTTTGACCCAGCCATACCACTTCTAGGGTTATATCCCAAAGAGATCATAGAAGTGGGAGGAAGACCCATATGTACAAAAATATTTTTAGCAGCCCTTTTTGTGGTTGCAAAGAATTGGAAACTGAAGGGGTGCCCATCAATTGGGGAATGGCTAAACAAGTTGTGGTATATGAATGTAATGGAATATTATTGTGCTATAAGAAATGAAGAGGTGATGGATTTCATAATTACCTGGAGAGACTTATACAAACTGATGCTGAGCAAGAAGAGTAGAATCAGAAGAAATCTGTATACAATCACAGACATACCATATCTGTGATGACCAACTATGACAGACTGGACTCTTTTCAGCAATGCAGTGATATAAGTTAATCCCGAAAGACTCAAGAAAGTGAGAAATGCGCCATCCAGAGATATAACTAGAAAGAACTGAGCCTGAATCCTGATGGAAGCAAACTAAATGATCTTGTTCTTTTCATTGTTTGGTTTTATTTCTTCCTTACCATCTTTCATACCACCTAGTACAATACGCCTTTGTAATTAGAATAATGTCTAATATGCATTTGTAGATCATATACTGGACTATATGCTGTCGTGTGGGGAGGGGGGAGGGAAGGAAAGGAAATTTGAAAATCAAGGAACTATGGAATTGAATCTTGTTAACTGAAACTAAACTAATAAATTAATTAAAAAAAAAAAGAATTCCCAACTTATCCTCTAAGGGGGAAAACACTCCATTTTGGACAAGAACTTTTAGGAATACTGGAAAGCTGTCCAGCAGAAATAGGATTTAGAATGATATCTTATATGATATTCCATAACAGATTGAATATTATATCATGTCTTTTTTAAGGAGAAAACCAAATCAGAGACTTTTAACAACTATGGCTGGAGGTTGAATTTTTAAGCAAACAATTAAATAAAAATGATTATAAAAATAAAAATAGATAATTTTGATTATGCAAAATTGTAAAGCCTTTGCCTAAGCAAAATGTGATTAGGAGTTGACTAAGGAAAAAACTTTTATAGCAAATATCTCTGATAAAGCTCTAATATCCAAGATATCTAGGGAACTAACAATAATATATAAGGTAAAAGTTATTTCCCAATAGACTCTGTAAGGAATGAAAGAATATCAATGAAGTTCTTAAGGAATTACAAATGATTAATAAGTTTGGACCATATGAAAAGATAGTCCAAATCACTAATGTGAAGAGAAATGTCCAGCAAAACAAATCTGAGATTTCATTTTTAATCCAGCAAATTGACAAAGGTGATAAAATTGGGTCACATTCAATATTAAAGGAGTTATGGAAAGATGAGCCTACCAATGTAACTCTTGGTTGGCTGTGAATTGGTCTGACCATTCTAAAAAGTGTTTTGCACCTATTCTGAGGAAGTGATGAGTATGTCCACATCCTTCAACCCAGAGATTTCAATCATATACCTAGGATGTCAATGATTAAAAAAAGAAGTTCTCATAATGCATTTGGAATTGTAAATTATATGGAAATAAGATATACCAATAAAATTTGTTTTAAGAAGTTTTGTAGTTGGGATATGCTATACACATTTAAGCTACTATTCTTCAGATTTGCCCCAATATACAATGGAATAAACTCATAATACTAGAAAAATCAACTCTCAATTTTCTATGCTAATAGAACAGAGGCATAAATAATCTAAAACAGCATATAGTGAAAAATATAATTTATACCATTATACACAAACATATCTCTGTAAGTTGAACCCTGCCCACTGAGAGGGAAGCCCCAAGGCACTATAAATAATCCATAGTGAGGAAACTGTGTAAACAGCTGTTGAGATCCTGAAAAACGATATTCAGCACCACAGAGCCAAAGAGCTTTGGGCCTTAAGCCATCCCCAAAGCCCCATCCATTGCTCCTGAGTAACCTTGCCTCTGGTTAGCAGTGTGTACTTGGACAAATCATATCAGGGTTTCCCTTTCCTTATCTTTCAAATGAGAGAGTCAGAGGTTTGTGAACTTCCCCCTTCACCCCAGATGAAACATAACAGGGTGTCGGGATGGAGAACAAAGAGTGTTGTATTTAAGTGGTAACCGTACCCATGACTGACTGTGTGACCAGGGCGAACAAGGAAATCTTTCTGAACCTAGTTTCTTGATCCATAATATGGGCATAAAGATGCTTTTATTTAAAATCTGCTTTAGAGCAAGGTTGTGAGGGAGCCATCTGTTGAAATGACATGGAAGTATGTGAGCTATTAAAAAGATTCAGTAATGTTAGACTGGACATAGGATGCCATCAATCAAAGGAGTCCTTGGTATGCAAGTTATTCTACCAATACAGGTCAGCATCTGCTCTTTAATATACTCTCTTAGAGTACTTTCTGTGATACCAAGAAGTAAACTGACTTGTCCAGGGTTACAGTCAGCATGTGTTAGAGGAAGAACTCTGAGGCCACATCTCTGCACACCAATAGTGTGAATCTCAAATAGAAATGGAGCCCTACACCTGGATATTGACTTAGAAAACCACAAATTAATATTATCTATGTTGTACAGTATTTTAAAATTTATTTTGTTAACATTTCCCAATGGTATTCATCTGGGTTCAGACCCTTCTTTGGCGTTTTGGGGCCTCTTGCCACCTCCAGGTAGTAGACAGGGTATGGGAAGGGTCAGAAACCTCCACACTGCATGCTGCTTTTAATATCACTTATTATTGATAATATTACCATCATTAATCAAACAACAAGCATTGATTAATCACTATGCTCCAGGCACTGTGCAGAATATAGGATATACCAATGTGAACCAGTCCCTGCCCTCAAAGAGCTCACTTTCTGAGGGACTTTAGAAGGGGGAAGGACTAGAATATGAACATATGTAAGTATATATTAATTTAATGTATACAAAAATAATAATACCTAAGATTTATATCACACTTATTATGTGCCAGATACTGTGATGAGTATGTGCTATAACTATCTCCATTTTACCGATGAAGAAGTTAAGGCAGGCAGAGGTTAAGTGACTTGCCCAGGGTCACACAGCTAGAAAGTGTCTCTGAGACTGGATTTAAACTCAGTATCTTCCAGGCTCCAGGTCTGGCACTCCATCCCCTGTGCCACAAACTGATGGATGAGGAAAAACTTCATGCGGAAGTTGGGACATGAGATGATCTTATCTGGCATTATTCTACCTTCATAGCAGGTACGCCATACCAGTCAAAGTTTCCAAAGCACACTTAAACACAGGTAAAACACGGGAAAATATTACACGGATAGAGGGTGCTCACTACCTCAGATGATCCTGGAGTCTCAACTGCCACAACATTTAGTCTCACAACATTTAGTCAATATCCATTGATCACTGAACGCTTAACCCAGATAAATATTGAGAACTATGATCTAAATCCCTTTGCTATCCCTGGGTAATAAACAGAGGAAAAATCAAATATCACCATAGTCTATGGAGGAATCATGGAAAGCTTTTTAGACAAAGCGGGATTTTTTTAAAAATGGCATTAATATACCATTTTAAAGTGCTGCAGAGTACCTTATGAAGGATCATAGATTTAGACTTCAGAGAGACATCAATGCTTATCTAGTGCAACTTCATTTCACAAACAAGGAAACTGATACATGGAGTGGTAAAGTGATATACCGAAGGGCACAGTGTATAAGTAGCAGAGGTAGGATTAGAACTGCCTATGTTGGAAGACCTCTAGTGATGGGGAGAAAATCTCCTACCCCCAAAACGGCCCATTCCCCTTTGGAATAGCTCCAAAGATTACTGGCAAGTTTTCTCTTTTGCCTTATTTATTAGTGATGTTTCAGCTCAATTTTAAAGGCTTCCTTATTCCATCTTATCTATGAGCAAAAGAGGCTTTAAACTCATGTTACACAGATATGAAAATTCCATATGCCTTTTGGCAAAAACAGGCATTTTCTTCCTCTGTTTATATAGTTCCCCCTCATAAATACTGTGTCATCTGGTCATTTGGACCAGCTGGTGTCTGACATTAATCTCCTCCACCAAGATAGAATCACTAGAATGATCCCAACAAGATTTGGAGTCTCAGAAGATTACAATGGAAGTTGTGTTCTTCTCTTTCATTCAATTTGATAATTCCTTAAACATTGATTAATACCTACTCTACTGTGTACTGAGTGAGAGGGAGTTTGGTGTATGGGAAGTGACCAGAGAGCTTGCTTCAGAGTCAGGTAACTCTGGATTCAAATCCTGACTCTGACACACACTGACTATGTGACCCTGGACACACTTAACCTCTTACTATCTTCATCACTATCAACTTCATCACCACCACCACCACCAACATCATCACCATCACTACCACCATCATCATCACCAACACCAACATCATCGCCACCACCATCACTATCATCATCACGATCACCATCATCATCATCATCATCATCATCATCATCATCAAAATAAGAATAGCATTTATAATGAGCTCTGAGATTTGAAAAATACTTTGCATTTATTAGGCAACTCTCTAAGACTTTAACTTGCAGCTCTGGTTGATAGTTTCCTTACTGAAAGTTGAAATGAAATCACAAATCTGGTTTACAACAGAATATTCTAAGCATTGTAGCTAGGTGCTGGGGCTATAAAGGCAAAAAGGAAATAGTCCCTGTCATCAATACCTTTCCATTCTCATGCTGGTGGATCAGTGGATAGAGTGCTGACACTATCACCAGGGGGCTTTAGTTCAAATCAGGCTTCAGATACTTACTAGCTGTGTCACCCTGAGCAAGTCAATTAACTTCTGTCTGCCTCAGTTTCCTTATTGATAAAAGGAGGTAAAATCTACATCTACATTCTAGGGTTATTGTGAGGATAGGATGAGATAACGCATACCAAGCACTGTACAGACTTTAAAGTGCTGTAGAAATGCTCCCTAGTAGTATTTTGGGGGACACAACTGTACCAAAAACAAGCAAGGAAGAATAAGGAGGGAATTGGGGGGGGAGGATTAGGAAAAGCTTAACAGAGAATGTCTAACCTCAGCTATCTCATACTTCCTAGAACCTCCAGAGAATAGTATTTGGGAATTTCTGAGAAGCCACATAGTGAACCTCTCCAAGCCCGCAAGCATTGAGAGGCAGCCAGAGACAAAAGTGTGTACAATGATTAGCTTAATCATAGGCACTGCATTAATCAGCATATTCTAAGTTTTCTTCATCCTTATGATGCTTCACCTAATGGAGTGACTGAAAAGAGTTTATAGAATTGATGTTCAAGAATGATTGGAGGGAAAACCAAGAATCACCTACCCAGCAAAACTGAGTATCATATTTCAGGGGGAAATATGGTCATTCAGTGGAATAGAGGACTTTCAAGCATTCTTGAGGAAAAAACCAGAGTTGAATAGAAAATTTGATATTCAGACACAAGAAGTAAGAGATGGTTAAGAAAGTAAACAGGGAAAATAAATCATAAGGAACTTATCAAAGTTGATTTACATTCCTACATGGAAAAACAATAAGTGTAACTGATGAACCTTTCTCAGTATGAAAATAGCTGAAGTAGGGTATATGGGCATACGAATACATATGTGAATGTGTGTATATATGTTTACAGGTATACATAGGTAGAGGGCACAGGTCAAATTTAATGGGAAGGGATGATACTTAAGGGGTGAAATTGAGAGGTGAAAGAGGAATGTAACGAGAAGAGATGGGGAGAGACAGAATGGGGTAAACTATCTCATGTAGAAGAGGCAAGGGGAAGTGGTTGCAGGGGAGGGGAAGAACAGGAAGGCAAAAAGGCAAACCCTTATTCTCATTGAATTTGGCTCAGGGAGAGAATGAGATACATAGTAAATGGGATATCTCACCCTACAGTAGAGTTGAAGGGAGGAGGGTGGGGGGGAGATAATGGAAGGGAATGAATCTGGAATTTGAAGTTTTAAAATCAAATGTTTTAAAAATATATAAATACTATTATTAATACTATTTTACATATAATTGGGAGATAAGATGTGCAGGCATTGGGGCACGGAGATTCACCTTGCCATACTGGAAAAGTCTAAGGGGGTATGGGAGAAGAGATGGGAGAGAGCAAATTGGATGAGGGGATATCCTGTGGGACTGCTATTCTGGGGTGGTGGGTAGGGGAAAAATGGGGGAAAAAATTGTAACTCAAAATCTGACTGAGATGAATGATGTAAACCAGAAGTTAATAAAGCATTTGAAAAAAAAAAAGAATGATTGGAAGGGAGACTAGGTGGTGCAGTAAATGCTCTCATTAACCCTGGAGTCAGGAGGACCTGAGTTCAAATTTGTCCTCAGACACTTAAGAGTTACTAGCCATACAACCTTGGGCAAGTCACTTAACCCCAATTGCCTTGCCCTCCCTCCTCCAAAAAAAAAAAAAAAAAAGAATGATTGGATATGAGTGACAAGGCTAGAACAATATGGCTTCTTTCCTAGACTATGGAACAGAAGCACCATCGTCTAATAAGTCAAAAAGAGAAGCTTCCAAATAATTCATGTTATCCCAAAGGATAAAAAGATAGATGGAGACAGCCAGTTGGTGCAATGGGTAGAGATTTGGGATTGGAATTAGGATGACCTGAGTTCAAATCCAGCCTCGGACATGTACTAGCTTTGTGACCCTGGGCAAGTCACTTAACCTCTACCTGCCTCAGTTTCCTTGATTGTAAATGAAGATAATGATAGTGCCTACCTGCTAAGGTTGGTTTGAAGATCAAATAAAATGATATTTGGAAAGTCCTCAGCATAGTTTAATAGACGTTTGTCTACTTCCTTCCTTCTGGGATGTCCTGATGAACTCTTCCTTACTACATACACATACACACACATGTATATGTATGTGTATGTGTGTATATTATATATATATATATATGCACACACAGACACACAGACACACACATAGGAGGGTGTATACATATGTGTGTGTATATATGTATATGTATGTGTATGTGTATATATGTATATGTGTATATGTATGGGCATGTGCATGTGTAGATGTAGATGTAGGTGTAGGTATATATGTATATGTATATATGTATGTGTATATGTATATGTATGCGTATGTGTATATGCAACTATATGTACATGTATACATATGTGTATACATATGTATATGTATATGTATATGTATATGTATATGTATATGTATATGTATATGTATATGTATATGTATATGTCAACCCCATCCAAAGTAGGAGGGAGGGAGATGTGACTCCTGGTTGTCAGAGAGAATGCTGAGCTTGACCCAACATCTCTGTCTACAGAATTTTCTGAGTTGGCTAAAGACCATCTTTGGTCAGGCACCAGGACAGAGGACCCCCCAGGGAGGAGAGGAAGCAGTTAGGGTAGCAGACAAGCATGGGAATCAGGCCTCATAGTGGCCCCAGGGAGGACATCTGCCACTGCCCACACAAACCCCAAAGCCTTAGTGGTACCTTAGCGGAGACTTTCAAGAATCATAAACACCCCACCCCCACCCAAAATGTCATCTGACAGTGAAGCTCTTTGGACTCCCTCAATCAGGCTAAGACTCAGACAGCAGAGAGGGAGCCCAAAGCCTCTCTGCCTTATTACCCAGGACCTGTCACAACTAGCCCTCCACTATCATACATAACCTTTTAGCATCCAGAGCCACTGTGCACTGTCTGCACTGTGAGAGCAGAGGGCTGACTCTTTAGTACAGAGAGCTGTCCTTACCCTCCAAGATCCAAGGCAAGTCAGCCCCAGTCAGGTCAGGGAAATAGATTGCTCTGCGAGGGTCAGCAAACCCTGAAGACAGGCTGCTGGAATGGAACATGCGCACATGTGCTTGATTTTGTTTGCTTGGTTGGTTTTTGTATTTGGGGGACTCTCTCCTCATTGGTGGAGATAGCAGAGAGCTCCACGCCAATGGGCTTTGGGACAGGCACTACATTCCAACCCACCAAAATTACTTTTGTATGTGAGCTATATAATTCATAGCCATAGCCATAAAGACAAGGCACCTAGCACCTTTTCTCTGTGTATATATGTGTGTGTTTCTCTCTGTGCCTCTCTCTGTCTCTGTGTCTCTCTCTCTGTCTCTGTCTCTCTTCTCTCTCTCTTTTTCTCCCCTTGCAGGGTTTCTTTTTTTAAATCTGGGGTCCATGAACTTCTTTAAATATATTTTCCTGATAACTGTGATTTTAATATAATCAGCTTCCTTTGTAATCCTATGCACTTTAATTCATGCACTTACCACTATGACTCTGAGAAGGGGCCCGTAGGCTCCATCAGGCTGCTGCACAAGGGAAGCAGGCTGAGAACCCTTGCTCTCTTTTCTCCTTGGGAGTTTCATTAGCTCCCATGGGTTTACTTCCATCTCTGTGATGATGCCTCCCAGTCAAATCTCTGCTCTACACTAGCAGCTCCTTTCCTGTCCTCTCCATGGGGTTGGTCCAAAGGCATCTTAATTGAACGTTTCTAAAAACAAAGCCCATTACATTTTACCCCAAGCTCATCCTTCTCCTAAACTTCCCCACTACCATCCTTCTAACAATAATAGTAATATTTATGTCACAATTTAAGGTTTGCAGAGCATTTTTCATACATATTATCTCATTTGACCCTCAGAACAAGCCTGGAAGGTAAGTGCTCTGATTATCTCCATTTTATAGATGAAAAAGAACATAGGTTTCAGAGAGGTTGAGACTTGCCCAAGGTCATACAGTTAGTGTTTGAAACAGGATTCAAATCTTGATGTCTCTGACTCCAAGGCTAACTGTTATCTGCTGCATCACACTGACTCCCTAATTGTATCACCCTGGTTCCTAACTTCCAACCAAATGACAAGTCTCCTAGTTCCTCCCTTTCTAATCTATCTCATGTCTGTCCCTTTTCTCCACCACCCTACCCATACAGCCTCTGCCACATTTCAGTCCTTCATCATCCCTCTCCCTCAGTACTGGAGCAGTCTCCTAACTAACATCTCTGCTTCTGCTCCCCTCTAGTTCCCACCCATCCCACACCCAGCTGCCAAAGTGATATTCTCTAACTCAATGATCTGAACATATCACCCACCTGCTCAAAATTCTCCCATAGCTCCCTATTGCCTCTAGGATGAAACATAAACTTCTCAGCCTGACATTTAAAACCTTCCACAATCTGCCTCACAGGTCATTTTCCCATCATATTTCTTTTTTGTTCAGATCTTAAAGTAGGAATTTAAAAATCAAATTAGATAAGGAAAGCCCTATTTGCAGTAGGAACAATCATTTAAACAACTGGTAAATAATGACATGATTTTCATATCTTTAAATCATTATATTGCTATCCTTCATTTTTATATCAGCAACATTTCTCAATATACCCCTTTCCTCTCTTCTTTCCAGAGACGCATTCCTTGTAAGAAAAAAGGAAGAGCTCAACAAAAGCTACTGTCACATGCAGAAAATTTGATGTTATATGTATGTTTCAAGCCACTCTCCTTTCCAGCCAAACCTAGCTGCCCTCTGTTCCCTGCCATTTCCCATGCCTGGAACGCCCTCCCTCCTCACCTCCACCTCACAGCATCTCCAGCTTCCTTCAAAACATGGTTCAGGTGCTAGTCTCTACACAGATCTTTCTGACAGTAGGAACATGGAAGAGCATGGGCTCCGCCCCAAAGAGCCAAATTGCACCTGCCTGGCACAAGGGGAAGGGTCCAAGGCCAGCAGACAAAAAGGTTTCCCCCAATCCCACCTGCTACAACAGAATCATAGAATGTCTAATGAGAAGGGAGGTAACTGACCTCCCACCCCCAGAAATTGGCACTCTCCCTTTCTTGAATCACTTTGTATTACTCTGCACATGCTTTATATTTAATATTTGCACATACAAGTATTGCCCCCCATCAGAATGTAAGCATCTCGAGAGCAAGGCTTGTGTACTTTCTGTCTTCACATCCCCAGTGTCTCCCACAGCATAGGTGCTTAGAACATTTCTGTTAAATTGAATTCCTACAAATGCAATGAAATTGGAAAATTGAAAAAAAAAAGAAAGTATGGAGAATGCCAGACTACAAAAGAAGGTGGGAGGAATGTAGGGAGAGGGAGACAGAAACAAAAATGCACAGAAATATGAACAAAAAGAGAGACAGAGAAAGACAAAAATGCAGACACTGAGACAGTTTCAGAGAGACCCATAAGAGACACAGAGCCAGACATAAAGAAAGAGAGATGTAAGAGAGACACAAAAGAGACGGAAAGGCAGGTGGTCAGACATGCCCAGAAGAGTTATGGGACACATCCAGGGTCACACTGGGAGTATGTGGCAGAGTAAGTACTTTCTCTGCTCTCAGCGAGAAAGAAAAGCCAAGAGAAGGGAATAGAGGTTCCTAGCTGCTCTGTTTATAGAGAAGGGCTTGAGAAGAAGAGTGAAGAGAAGAGGGGCCTTCTGCCAGGAAGGGACTCAAGAAAGAAGGCTCCATTGACCTGGGTTAGCTATATCCAACATAGTTGGGTGCCATTCCTTCATTAATAAAACAAGCCCATTTTTATTTACTTATTTGCTTTTTGGAAGGCAATTGGGGTTAAGTGACTTGCCCAAGGTCACACAGCTAGTTTTTGTGTTAAGTGTCTAAGGTCAGATTTGAACTCAGGACCTCCTGACTCCAGGGCCGGTGCTCTATCACTGCGCCATCTAGCCGCCCCAACCAGTCCATTTTTAAAGCTATCATTTAATGTCCTAGTTCATGAGAGGCAACAAAGGCAGAATGGAGAGGGTTGGCCTTGGAATCAAGGCTCCCATTCTACCTCTGATACATGCCTGTGTAACCCTGGACAGATCACTGAGCCTCTGAGTGCAGTGGGTGCCTCTATAAGAATATAAATTATGGTGTAGTGGCTAATATGCATTTGTGAAGGGACTTTCCATGTTGCGAATACCCATCTTCGTGAAATCACAGTTCATAAGAAAAAAAGACTCATTATAGTTATTCCCGATCTATCTTTTCTTTTCAAGTGGTGTGTATTCTCTAACTTAATTATCGCCATGCATCTGGCCTGCCCAAATCTGAAGGGTTCAGGTGGGCTCAGCCTTAACTCATAAAACACCTGGCACCTGCCAGCTCCTGATAGCAGCAAAACCTAAGGGCTGACATAAGAGCTTTGGCTGGGACCTTGAAAAAAGCCTGATTTAGAACTGTGGAGATTCTTAACCAGGAAACTATAGAAGTCAAGAAATAGAAATGAGGAGGGAAAGAATTATAGTCAGGTGGAGAGGGTTAGTGAAAATGCATGGGGAAGCTGAAGGCAAGGTTAGGGAACAGCAAAAAATTGACTGAGATTTTCCCATTGGTTCTCAGGGAATTCTGTTGAACTGTTCTTTGTCCCTTCATTTCAACAATTCTGAGGCATTTTATGACTCTGTGAAATATGATGCTAACAGTCCTTCATCCTGTATTTTAGGGAGATGAAGATCTTTCAAATGATCTCTATGCCCTCCAGTTCCATTGTCTTTATTTGGAGAGTTAAGCAACCTTCTTCCAGTCTAATGAGTTTTTGAGGTTTATATTGTGTGGCTTCTGTCATTCTGTTTTCCAGCAAAAATAAATCCACTTTTCATTGACTGATATTTTTAAAATATTATGTCTCCCCAGATCTCTCTTTATGCATTGATTTTTATTGTCACTTTGTCTTGTTCTATTTTTTACTGAGGACTGCTATTTCCTTTCCAACATCAAATGCTTTTTTTTTTCTCACTGACACCTTATTTTTTACTTTCATTATTTTCCTTAGAGTGTTTGTTTTCTGATTTGAGATGTCTTGGGGAAAGTCCAGGTTGTTTCTGGGGCTATCCTCAGTTCTGGTTCCTTTTCCTTCTGGTATTCATCATGTAGGCAGATATGTTTGTGCACTCTATTTTTTCCTCTTTTATTCATTTTCTTGACAACTTTGTTTCCTTTTTTAGGCTTTTTGAGGATCTTTGATTATTCCCCATCTTGCTTTTTATAATGGGGCATCTTCTTGTATGTTATTGTACATGGATTTGTATTCTCTATTTGCAACTGGGCTAGACAAACATTTTATTCTTCTCTAATTTATTTGCTATACCAGTCACTGATGTGGCCATTTCAAACCTTCTCATTTCTCTCCAAGCCTCCTATAGTACTTCTGCCACCACCATTTCAGCCAAGGACTTACCTTCAAACTTCACTGGAAAAGTTGGCATCGTTCCCAGAGAATTCCCACTTCTCCCCTCCTCCTCATCTCCATCTCTCTAACACTTTCCTATATTATATCCTTCTTTATTCCTATCTCAGGTGAAGAGGTGACCCTACTCCATGCCAAGGTCAGCCCCTCTTTGTGCACTTTTGATTCAATCCCTTGCCCCCATTATCATCTCCAGTCTCTCTAATCTCCCATCTCTGCCTCCTGACTCCTTCCCAACTGCCTACAAACACATCCAGGTCTCCTCCATTCCTAAAACACCCTCACTTGTTCTGCCCTACCCTGGTAACCATCACCCCATGCCTCTCCTCCCCTTTGTGTCTAAACTAACAGAAAATGTTCTCTACAATCAGTGCCTCCAATTCCTGACCTTTTATTCACCTCTAAACTCATCATTCAACAGAAAATAACTTCTTCAAAATTATCTGTGATCTCTTCATTCCAAACCAAATGACCTTTTCTCAATTCTATTCCTACTTGACATCTGAGAAGCATTTGAATTGTTACCATCTCTTTTTCAATATTCTTTTATCTGAGACTAGATTTGAACTCAGGTCTTCCTGACTCCAGGACTGACACTGCATTACCTAATGATTAGCTACTACAGATTAATGTTCAAACATATTCCTTTAAAAGTCAATTGTAAATAAACTGTAATCAGAACCAAAACAGATATCCAATTTCTCCATGCATCATGAGAAGACTTCCGAAGGGCCAGTCACATCATTGGTGTGGCAGCTTCCATAGGCTCCTTGCCATGAGCTCCGCTCCGCAAGCAAAGGGGCTAGAGCTCTGTCCCTGTATTCAGCCATTCCCCGGAACTCTCCAAGGTATCCCTTTATATCACCATCTGCCATTGAGGTCAGCTTTTTATCTGCTTACTTTTACAACAAAGCAATGGAAAGCTTCTGCTAGAAAATAGTGAAAAGGCCAGAATTCAGGGGAAGAGTGACCTCCCATCAACAGGAAAAAAGATTCATGTCCTTCCTACGCTGAAAACGTTACCTATCAGTGCTTGGGGTATCAGAAATGAAGATGGAGTTTCATTAGCAAATGAAGAAGAGATAAGGAGACATACCACCACCCCCTTCTTGGCAGAGGTGGAAGCCTATGTGTGTGGAGTGCTGCATATACCTTCAGATGCAGTTAAAATGTTGGTTCATTTATTAAATTGCTCCACCCTCCTCTCTTTTCTGTTCCTTGGTATAAGGGATGGCTGGGTAGGGGAAAGACAGGGGAAAATATGTTTGGAAATTAAGGTGATGTTAAAATTAACGTGCAAAAGGTCAATTTAGACTCTAAAACATGCTTTGTGCACTGTGCTAGGCTCTAGAGTTTCAAAGACAAAAAGGAAGTAGACTTGTCTTCATGGAGCTTGCTTTTGACTGGAGGGATATCACCCAGAGGGTACACCAATGAGTCAATATAAAATACCTGCAAAGTGATTTCTGGATGGGGAGAAGACCCCAACAAAGGAAAAGCACAAGAAGTTTCTTGAATGAGTTTCCACTGATACTTCAAACCCTCTCTTCTGAAGGCTGTCCTTGCCAGCACTCTGCAAATATAAGGCCCTTCCGTAAGAATTTGCCTATGTTATTTATAGACTTAGTTGTGTAGGTTGAATATGAATTTTAGGGATTCCAAAAAGTGGGCTATGAGGGAGAGTATTCCAGATATGGGGCACAGCTTATGCCAAAGCACAGGGAGGGGTGAAATAGTAAACAGAATTTTTTGGCTGGGACACAGAGTATGTGTATGGGAGAGGGCGCGGGGGGCAATATGTCTTCAGCCTATGATGGAGATGGCACTGCATTAAAATAATGTTATTTATATTAATATTATAATGTAATCATAGGTTATATTATGCAACATGTTATATAACATTATATGTCTAATGTATGCATATTGTAGTATATTTATATATTAAAATTTTATTAATTTTGTTAATGGCCATAGTAATATTAATTCTCTTCCCACTGTTAATATTTTTATAAGGTGCCATCATTCCTTCTCATAGATGACAGCCTTCTCTCCTTTCAATCACCTCAGTCCTCAGGAAAGCTAAGCTGGAGGCAGATTCAAAAAGACTTTAAATGGGCTTCTCCCTGCATTTTGTTGATGTATTTGAAGAATATCTTCCCCCTGGGGCTCAGGGAAGGGGATCTTTTCTCTTTGTAATATGTTCTATTCCCCCTCCCCCACCAATCACTAGAAAGGCAGCCCCCAGACCCTCGTAAAGAGCTTGTATGTGGGCAGGGTTAAGGTCAGTTTCCTCTACTTCCCCGCCCTGGTCCCTCAGCCCCTCACCAGATTGCTCCTGAAACCTAGTGTCCCCATGGCAACAGCTGGGGCTGCTCCCTAGATAAGGAAGCAGGAGCCCAGGGTGGCCACAGCATCCAGAGAGGGCTCTGGCTCAGTGTGCTCTGCCTCCCTCCCTCTGACTCTCCGCCCAGTCGAAGCACTGCTTGGTAAGTACCAGTAATTTTTCATTCAGCAACTTTCATAGTTGAGAAAAACATCCTTCGCTTGAGTCGTTCTGGTTTTGCTTTACAAGGTATATTTAGAGCTGGCAGCAGCCCAACTGTGTCCTTGGGAGTGAGGCTGGGATGGAGGTGGGACAAGGGGCCAACATAGTGTGAATAGCTTTTTTTAAGTTATTTATTCATTGTCCTAAAGAGAAGCAGAGGTGAACAGACATGGCTGTTGGTGGGACAGTGTCCAAAGGGTTAGGTTCACAGGGTATGAAAGCTTTTCTAACCTGTCTGCTAGCCAGGCAAAAATGAAAGATTATTTATCTGCTTATGAGAAACCAAACTACCCCATTCCTTATCTTTGGGAAGCTTGTTCCAAGCAACCCATGAATTTTTAGGTTATGAAATGAACCAACTTTTCTCTCTAAAATAGAGGTTTCATTGGTGCCTGGTCTTCAAGGTGGCACAATAGTGAGTTGTACTTGGAGCCAAGGACCTGCCAAGGTTTAGATTTACCTCTGACACTTCCTGGCTCAGAGACTTTGCACAGCTTTCTCAGCCCCTCTGTGCCTCAGTTTGTCTGAGACTCACTGGCCTCTCAGGGTCATTCCAGTCTTCAACCTATCAACCTCTGTCATTATAGCTTAGTTATATATAAGTCCCTTAGCAGAACAGATATTCCTTTGGGATGAAAACTGACTAGTTTTTGTCTTTGCTGTGTTAGAGCTTACCCCAGTGACTGGAACACAGTCAGTAAGCATCAAGTCCTTGGTTTGGGGATTCTATTGTATTGGATTAAATTACATTGGATCATTTGGGCTTGGATTGGATTGCATTAACCGTAGACAATATGAAGTTTAGGAGAAATATCCTTATCAAATGACTATGTAAATGCATGCTTAAATTACCTTGGAAGAAAGGAAAAGACTAAAACCAATGAGAAAATAATGTTCGACTTAATGATATCCTTGTAATCCATAAAGTCACAGAATCTCCTGGCAGAGGGGGATCTCAGGGACCACACTAAGTGTAAGCATTTCTATGCAGCCCTTCAGAGTTTACTAAGAGCTTTACCTTAATTAGCTTTCACGATACTCACATCAATGACCCAAGGTAGTCACTACAGAAAATAGAATCCCCATTTTAGAGATTGGGAAACTGGAACTCAGAATTTGAGTTATATATTATATAATGAGTTATAATAATTATATTCACACAGCTAGAAATGTTCAGAACTAGAACTCAAAATCAGGTCTCTCTGCATTCCAAATCTGGTTCTTTTTCTTCTCCACCTCACTTCAGCTAGGTGAGCCCACATCTGGACAATAATCCCATCCAGAGCAGTTCTAGTAAGTGGCCACTGAGGGCCATGTGGCACAGTGGATGGCCCACTAGCTTTGGAGGGTATGAATCTCTTTTGTTTACTCTCTGTGTGGCATTGGGCAGGTTGTTAGCCTTGCAAGGCTTCAATGCTTCATCTATAAAATCAGTTCAGCTGCTCTCTAAGATCCCTTTCAGTCCTTTGGACCCACTGATCTGAGTTCAGGTCTTGGCTCTTCTAGTTAGCATCTCTGACCCCTTCCACAAGCTACTTCACCTCTCAAGGTCATTTTGGAATCAGTGACCTCAGAGGTCACTTCCATCTCTACCTCTATGGCTCTGTGGAACTCTGTGTTTGTTAGGAATCATTTCAGTTCCCAAGTCACCCTGCTTGTTCTGAATGCCTCCATCTTTCTTTATCTTAGTCCCATCCACATTCTCTCACGATGTCGCTTTGTGTCCACTTGCCCACATTCGAAAGATGGTGGACAGGAGATGAGGACATCATCTACTCAGAAGGAATGATGGCATTTTAGGATGATAATACTTGTATTGATTATTTTAATAGTGTAGTATAATATGCTTTACATCTTATAGTATATTATGCAATATATAATACAATTATAATATAACAGGTGAAACCCATTATCCCCATGGCAACAGCTGGGGCTGCTCCCTAGATAGGGCAGTCGAAGCTGCATATGTATTATAATACATAGATTCCATATATTATATTATACGTAATCAATATAATTATAATATATTTAAATATGAATATGTTATTTCTATTAATTTTCTTCATGGCTATACTAATATTAATTGTTTGATTTTGTTATTATTATATTAAAGGAGTCATAATTCCTTCTGAATAGATGACATCTTCATGTCCTGTCAACCCCTTTCCAAATGTGGGCAGTTGGTCACAATGAAGGGACACTGTGAGAGAACGTGGAGATAATAAAAGTAATAATAAATTTACATCGAGCTCTTTAAAGTTCGAAAAACACTTTACACAAATTATCCCATTTGATTCTCACAATGTTGTGAGGTAGATATAAAAATTATACCCATTTTACAAATGAGAAAACTGTGTCTCAGAGAGGTGAATCAACTTACCTGGGCTCACACAGCTAGTTCGCCTTTGAGTCACATTTAAAATCAGGTCTTCCTGCCTCAAAGCCCAATATTCTGGCCACTAACCCACCTGGCTGCCTAAGACAATTCGTTTTCTCTTGACAGTTCATTGATGAAATGTGTAATATATAGAGATAGTTGTTTTCCTGTTAGTAAAGACAGAGCGAGTCTCTTTCTGTCAAACTGTGTTTGTTGGTTAGAAAGGAGAATCGATCAAAGAAATCCCCAGTTATTATGACTCTCAGCATATGTTGCAACTGAGTAATTTCTTGGTCAGACAGGGCCACTTCCCATTCATTTTTCTGAAAAATCAAAAACTGAGCAGCATCAGATTCTGCACAGATTTGCAGATCAAGCTGAGTCTTTGTTAATGGATTGCTCTTCTCCTGCCCTAGGAGAAATTTGAAAGCTACCATTTTCATGCAATACCATGTCTCCTCTTTAGAACTCCTAATAACACACTTCAAAGCTCCAGTTCCATGATCAACCTTAAGCAGTTCCACCTATAAGGTGGAAGCCTAAAGTGACAGCAAGTGTTTCTCTGCTTAGGAGATTACAAATTAGTTGGAGTCTGCCTGGGCCAGAGACATGGCAGAAAGCATTAGCATGCACTGCCCTAGAAAATGCAAGCCAGCAAACTATATTGATGGCATACATCTGTCCATGTAATTGTCAACTGTAAGTTTTATTTCTATTACATTTAATATTTAATTATAATTAATTTATATAAAACAATAGGATACAGAGTAAGCCCACCAAATTCAATAGCATTTCTATATATAGTAATAAAAAAAAAATCCAAGAGTAAATAACAGAAAAAAGAAGACTGATACATTCCAAACAACTACAAAACAGACCAGATATCTGGGAGTTGATCTATTAAGGCACAATCAAACCTTAGACAGATGCAATTAGATAATATTCCATAAAGAATGACAAATAGGGGCGGCTAGGTGGTGCAGTGAATAGAGCACTTGCCCTGGAGCCAGGAGGACCTGAGTTCAAATCCGGCCTCAGACACTTAACACTTACTAGCCCGTAACCTTGGGCAAGTCACTTAACCCTAATTGCCCTGCCCTCCCCCCTCCCAAAAGCAAAAGAAAAGGAAAGAAAAGAAATAAGAATGACAAATAAATATGACTGGCATTTCTATAACATTTTAAGGTTTGCAAAGTCTATGTATGTTATCAATTGATTATTACAACAACTCTGTGAAATATTTTTACAGAAAAGGAAAATGAGGTAAGAAAGATGAAGGGACTTGCACAGCTAATAAGAACATAGCTTATAAGTGTCTGAGGCAGAATCTGAATCTAGGTCGTCCTGCCTCGGAGGACAGCTCTCTATCTACTCTACCACACTGCCTTTCACATAAACATACTCAATAGAAGCTTATTGAATTGATGCAAAGGCTTTATGGATCTGTTGTCCAATACCATTGGGGAAGTTTAATCAAATATCTAAAAACTACTATGTTCCTAATTATTCCCGTATTTGTCATGTTAGAATCCAGCTGTAAATGAGTGTTTGAGTCTTTCTTCACGTTCATATATCTGCTTAGCATAGTGAAGATAAAATCCCAGGTCCTTTGATTTCACTGCTGGGCAGGAAGAGGAATAAACATACACCTACTTGAAGAAATTTGTTTCACTTAGGGTTTCTCATTTCCAGAGAGAAAGGAAATTCTGTAGATTTATGCCCTGAATCCTAAACTCAGAGTGTGATTCATAGATTCAGAGCTGGAAGGGAGTCAGAAGCCAGCTAGTCCTGCCTCCTCCTTTACAGACAGGGAAACTGAGGGACAGGGAGGTGAAGGGGTTTATTTTCCATATCAGAGAGTTAGAAGTAGAAGGGGCCTTAGAGACCATCTGGTCCAACTCACACACTCTGTAGCTGAAGAAACTGAGGCCCATGAAGGTGAAGTGACTTGGTTTCTGAGGCTATACAGGTAGGACGTGTGGAATCTGGGACTCAAGCCCAGTTGGACTGGGTTGTTGGACTCTTTCCAGTACATCATGATACCTCTCATTATTCTGCCCATCCTACCAATCAGTCACCCAACACCCACATTTTAAGATGCTCCTGTTGTCTCCACTTCCCGGGTTGGGCTAGCCCAGCCTTGGGTCCCAACAGTAGGCATCTTTTGGGTCTCTTGAGTCAGGAACAGCAGCATTGACAGAAAATGGTGCCTGAAGTGAAAACTGTTGGAGTAACTGGGACTGGTGGACCAATTAAGGTTGACTGTCCAAGCCTGGCTTGGGGAGAACAGTTAATGATCCCATCTGTTCAGCAATGATCTCAGAAGCCTCTCATCTTGTGGGGGATACTCTGCCTTTCCAAGGGCCTAGAGTCGACTTCATCAGGTTACTGGAGGTCTGTGTGCTTGTCTAGATCTCAGTTGCCTAGGAACCTTAGGACAGGCTGTAATCCTTAGAGGAAGAGCCCAGGGGTCATTTTGTTTCCAAAACCTGCTCTTCAAAGACCTGTGTTTTCATAGGGAGGGTCCTTTCTCTGCGCAAGCAGAGCATCACCCCTCCCTGAGAGATGTTAGCCAGTGCTCAAAAGATCACCCCTCATCCAATGCTGACTGAGAGCTAAAATTCTCTAGTTTTGGATAGGCTGAAATTGAAGGGCTTCCTCCATATGTTCTCAGGCCACTGCTAACAGGGTGGAAGACCAAGGTTGGAGTGTTCAGGAAAATTCAGGTAGGAGGTCATATTGCAATATTTAGGACTAGCAGAGGCCCTATGGCTCACCTACCCCAACTGCCTCACTTACAGAAAAGGAAAGATATAGAAAGAGTCAATTCTCAAGTCCACATAACACCTAGAGCTAAGAAAACTCAGGGGCCTTTTAGTCAAATCCCCTGATTTCAAAATTAAAGAAACAAAGACCCAGGTTGTGAAGTACTCAAAATCACATAGATTATAAGAAAGGGAAACATGGAGAAAAGCTGAGAAAATGTTCCTCTTTCCCCTTTTTACAAAAGTAGAGAACCACAGGTGTGGATGGTTGAGCAGTCAGTGGTTACTACAGTGCACAGAGTGCTGGACCTGGAGTCAAGGAGACCAGGGATCAAATCCAGCCTCAAACACTTACTAGCTGTGTGAACCTAGGCAAGTCACTTTGCCTCTGTTTGCTTTGGTTTCTTCATCTATAAAATGGGAATGATAATAAAAGCACCTACTTCCCAGAGTTTTTATGAGGTTCAGATCAGATCACTGTGAAATGCTTGACATGTAGTAAGCACTACATAAATGTCAGCTATTTTGTGTTGTTCTGATTGCATATACCATCAGATGAAAGTGGAAAGTTGTTTGGTTTGTTAGGTGAAGGGTTTGAGTTTTGTAACTTTATATCTTTCTATTTCTTTTTTTTAATCTTTGTTATAAGAGGAGCCATGGAGTTGAGGGAAGTCTATATTCAGAAATGAAGGTGCTATAGAAGAAAATAGATGCTTTTTGGTTTTAAAATGAGTGGAATCAATCTTTAAGCTGAGATTTTCTGACCTGACATGTAATCCTTCTTTTCCTTGACCATGGATGCTGAGGGAGAGGAAGCAAAATCTCTGTTTTTGATGATGGGTCGCTCCCAGTTGCCAAAAATGCAGCCTGAGATTTGTCTGTGAAATCATTTCTCCCTCTGACTAACAGGCATGACAAGAGCTGATGTGCATTGGTGATGCTCTTCTCATATGTGGTCTCATTCTGGCCTGACAGGGTGGGACCCTGGGAGGCAGGTCTAGGCATGTACTTGAACAAGCTCATAGGATTCTTGATTGGGAAATGCTCAGGGCTGAAATTAGCAAAGGCTCCAAATCAGGGCATAATTTGGCATTTTGTTGGTTGTCTACTTTCAAAATAGTGATGAAGAAAATGGTGACAATGTCAATATAAATTAAAAGTATGTCAGGCATACACCTTGTTTTTGGAAAATAATTATTAAATATTGATCAGCAAATACAGATAGGGTTCTATGGGCATTATTCCCATTTTGTTAATGAGGGAATTGGGGTTCAGAGGTCTATCATTGGGAGGATCAAATAAGATAATAATTACGGAATGTTTAGCACAGTGCCTGGCACATGGGGGTGCGATGTAAATGGTAGCTATCATCATCATCATCATCATCACTGTTATTATTAACATGGCTTCTGCATAGTTAGATATCTAGCAAGTGCCAGAGACAAGACTGAAATGACTCCAAGTATGGCACTTTTTCCATTCACTGCAAATTACCTTCTACCAAAGGATTTCAATAAATAAGAGGAAGATAAATAGGGCATTCATTCACTCCACAAGGATTTATAGGTGCCCACTGGGTACTGGGTACTATAGGAAATATGAGAGAGAGAGAGAGAGAGAGAGAGAGAGAGAGAGAGAGAGAGAGAGAGAGAGAGAGAGAAACACCTTCAGTCTTTATCAATATGGGACTTAAGACTTGAATTTAGAGACTCATCATGCCTTGGTTGAGCAGAATGAGGGACTTCAGGAATTGTTGGGGGAAGACAGTGTGATGAATGGATTCAGTACTGGATTTGGAAGCGATAAACTCAGGTTCAAATTCAAGCTTTGGTGAATGTGCAGATCAAATGAGATGATGTGTGTAAAACTGAGTTTCCAAATTTTAAGTTTGATAATAGACGTTTATTATTGTTCTTCCTCCCTGTGTGACCTCTGGGCCACAGCTGTCAAACAAAGCTGGGGTAAGACTAGAAGACCTCCAAGATCCCGTTGCTCTCTGTCACTTTCTTTTTTTGTCTTCTCTACCATGTAATCTTTTTTTTTTTTTTTTGGTTGCATTTTTTTTTTTTTTGGAGAGCATAGGAGTGGAGAATCTGGAACTATAAATTCCTTGTCATAGAGGACTATGGATAAGGGTGAAGAAACTCATATAACAGTTGCTTACCAAATATCTATTGAGTGGATTATTTAATGAGTGAATTATTGAACCATATACTGGCTGCTTCTCACTTTTCTGTAGCTTTGGATAAACTTTTCAATGATGTCCACTGAGCGGATCCAGTCACGCAAGCTCCCAGAAGAGAAACTGGACAAGCGGGACACACGCAGCAACCACTTGGGTAAATGTCATGGGGCTGATGTCAATGGCCATGGTGGGAATGAGTGGTCCCTTCTCTAGTAATAAATGCTGCCCATTGGCAGCTTTCAATGGAAGAAAAGTGAGGCCCCGTGAAACCTGATAGACTGTGCCTTCTGGTGACAGAGCCATCGCCAGATGGACAGACAAAAAGTATTTGCTCCTGCTGGGCTCAGCATGTAAATATTAGCTGAAGCTCTAGAGGGAAATTAATTAGAGGCAAAAAAAAGAAGAAGAAGAACAAGGCATTGTTCTCTCTGATCGGAAAGGAGTCACGGTCTCAGCATTTGTAAAGCAATAAACCGAATGTGGCATTATAGCCCGCTTCCAGTATTTACTTGTATGCATGCACCCCATGTGCGGTTTCAATAAAATATTTCAAATATCTCTTTTTGCCTATCAAGACAGAATTTTAAACAGTTTTTTTCTGCTTTATTGTCAATCTGTTTCCTTTCCAGAACTGACTTTTTGCATAACCTTTGTAATGAAAATACCAGAAGCATCTCTGCCTCTACCCATTTCTAAAAATGAGATGCTCCCACTTTTGATCGATGTGCCTCTTGCATATTCATAGTCCTTGTTTATGCTCCTCTTTGGTTATTACGCGCCTCTGCCCCCTCCCCATTTGCCATCAAGATAGTTTATGTTCAGAGATTTCTCCAAAATTGGAAACCACAAAAGGCACGATTTAAGTAAAAGTCAAAATTGAAGTAAAAGCCAGGTTCTGTAAAAAAACATCATGGAGGTCACATGGCCCATGGCTGGAGGTCACATGGGTCAGTGCTCTCTGTGAGGATCCACTGATGGGCTCAGAGTCCTCATTCATCTTGAGATTGGCTAAGAGCCCCAGGCCTGTAACATCATTCATGAAAGACATACTGCTTTCTAACAAGTGTGGAATCATAAAATCTGAAAGGTGAGACCATAGTGGCCAGCCCAAATCAGAATAAAAATTCCTACTTGAGAATTCCTGACTCAAAGACCTCCACTGACAGGGAAGCCTCCCTCCCCAGGAAGCCCCCTCTACTTTGGGACAAATCTAATAGGACTTTTGTGTTTCTGTTTCTGGTATGTCTCTCTGCATATATGCATGTGTGCCTGTGTGTATGTGTGTATTTGTGTCTGTTTCCATCTTTCTGTTTCTCTGTCTCTTTCCTTCTCCATTCTTCCTGTCTCCCTCTGTCTCTGTCTCTCTATTTTCTTTTTTCTCTGTCTCTCCCTTTTCTTTTTTCTCTGTCTCTCCTTGTCTTCCTCAGCCTGTCTCTGTTCATCTCTTTCTGTGTTTCTCCATCTGTCTCTATCTCTGTCTTTCTGTCACTATTTCTGTGTCTCTGTCTCTCTTTTTCCCTCTCTCTTTCTCCTTCTTTTTTGCATCTTCTACCCATTGCTCCCAGTTATCTGGGACCAGACTGAAAGAGCAGAATTTCTCCTTCAAATGCCCAATCTCCAGATACTTGAAGCCAGCTCTGTGTCTCTCCAGAGTCTTCTCCAGGCTAAATATACCCAGTTCTTTCATCCAATCCTTATAAAACTGGACTCAAGGCCCTACATAATCTGGCTGCCTCCTTGGCTGTTCCCTGGCTTATCAATGCCCTTTTGAAGCTGGTCACATAGCACTGAATACAATACTCTAGACAAGTCTGATTAGGGTTGAGTACTTCAGTAGGACTATCTGTCACCTCCTGTGTCTGAAAGCTCCTCCCCTCCTGATGCAGCCACTTTTTTGCAGCTGCATCTCACTGCTGGCTCAGAGAGAACTTTGTAGTCCCCTTAAGCCTCCAGATCTTTTTCCAAAACAATCACTATCTAACCATATTGCCTGCATGGAGTTAGTTTGGGGACTCAAGTATAAGACAATATATTTATTTCTACTCAAATTTCAATTCAGTCTAGAACTCTTCTTGCCTGGTGGTTCTCAAACTTTCTCTTCTCAAGACACTTTGCACTCTTAAAAATTACTGAAGACTTTTTACTAAAGAGGTTGTTTATAAGGGTTATACCTAACTAAATTTACCATATTATAAATTAAAACATCTTAGAATCATTATGAAAATAGTATTGAAGTCATGGTCCCTGTTCAAAGGATCTCAGGGTTCCCAATTATCAATCAGGAGGTTACACATAGCTTTCAGATTTGGATCATTTGCAAATGGAATGAGTGTGCTAAATATGCTTTTATCCAAAATAAAAATGTTAGTAACAGAGTCAATCACAGATTCCTGAGGCACTCTACTAGAGAACTCTGTTAGTCTGTGAACTCCTTGTGAGAAAATGTTTGCCTTTTTTTGTATCTGTACCACTTAGCACAGTGCCTGGCATAAAGTAAGTGACTGTTGACTTAACATTTATGTTGAAGCATTCATGACAAGTTTTTGAGTGTGGCCATTGGACCATTTCTAAATTCATGTCTCTTCATCATCTCCCCAAGAATAACATGAGACTCTTTATCAAAGGTTTGTGAAAAATCTATGTACCAAAAAAAAAAATGAGATTAGCCTGCCAAGCCTTGTTCCTGATTAAGCCATTCACGCTGGATACCTGTAATCTGTTTCCCTTTCTACATATTCACAAACCATCTTCTTAACTATCTGTTCAATAATGTTCCTCTTTCTGTTGACTCCTTGTCTATCTACATATATCCTCAGATCTAGGGTACCCTTAAGAAAAGAGAGAAAGAAAAGAAAGAATAGAAAGGAAGGAAGGAAGGAAGGAAGGAAGGAAGGAAGGAAGGAAGGAAGGAAGGAAGGAAGGAAGGAAGGAAGGAAAGAAGGAAGGAAGAAAGAGAATGAGAGAGAGAGAAATCCTTCAATTTTACCACCCTCTCAAACTGTATCAATCTTACCTCAGTCCTCCCTTTCATTACAAAGTCTGACTTGAGGCCTCCATCTCCTCACCCCCAGTTGTCAGGACCTTGCAATCTGACTTCCATCTCCCAAATTTTACCAGTCTCTTTCTGAGATGGGTCACCAGTGATCTCTTAACTACCCGTGCTTCCATTCTTTGATCCATTCTCCTTGTGATCTTTATTTATATGAAATTTTATCTTGGGCATCCTGCCCATTGCTCTTGCCTGTCAAAATCTTTTTGGGTCCTCACTCTCTTCCAGTGTGTACTTCCCAGTTGGGTAGGGCATGAAAAGACCCACATCCAGCAGTCCTTCCTAGCTTCATGCTACCTGCAGATTTGACACTCATGATGCCTATGACTCATCCAAGTTATTAATGAAAATGCTGAATGGCACAAGATTAAGGATGTATCCCTGGAGCATTCCTTCTATAGACTTCTTCCCTCCATCCTTCCTCCTAATCGCTGCTGATGAGAATTTACATCACTCCATTAATAACTACACTTTGGGTTAGGTCATTCAACCAATTCCAAAGCCATCTAATTATATTATTATCTATTCCACATTTCTCCATCTTGTCCACAATGGTAACAGGAGTGACTTCATCATTTGCTTTTCTGAAAGCACCTGGCAAATGCTCTCATCACTGCCCTCTGAAAAATATACTATATCATCAGCATTGAACACAGTGCCCATAGCTCTATAGATTCCAAACTGGAAGGATCCCTAGAGATCATTGAATTCAACCCTCTTATTTTACAAATGAGAACATTGTCTCTCAAAAATGTTGTGACTTATCCAGGATCATACAGATGCTAAATACTTCAAGCAGGATTTGAATCCAGCTCTAAGCTCAGTATTTTATCTTCTATGCCACCTAGCTTTATAAATGTTTGAGATAGTTTGATCTAGAAGACATTGTAGAGTTTAGGTTGGCAGAGAAGATAGGGAAATGCATTCAGATTCAGAAAATGACACGAAAGTGGCACCAAGGTCCAGGAATGTTGGGTTAGGTTGGATTCTTCAGTGGTGGAGTCAATTCATGATCGTCCTTAAATGGAGAATGAGAGAAGGGACCTAAAGAGCAGTAGGGAGACAGGTTGTCAAAGAGGGAAATTTGGCAATGAAAAAGAAGTTTTAGGACAAGGTTAATCGCACATTTCTGTGTAAGACGGATTGATGGAAGCATCATTCGTAACAGAGCAGAACCGTATGCTAGATGCCAGGCTTGTCACCCAAAGATTAACTCAGTTAAGCTCAGAAAGGCCAATCACCACAAAGTGAGAACTGATTTGGGGCCAAAGCAGGCCATGAAACGATTCATTGTGACTCATAGGAGAACATCTCCAATGGAGAGAGTGTACCCAGTATTGAAATCTCATCTTTGAAATATGAAAAGTAAAAGACACAAGTCCAAACAAACTACTGATGCTAGTCATTCTAAATGTCCTCTCAAGTTAGGCCAGATTAAAAACGGTCAACATCAATTTGGTGCCAGTTATTAACACTGAACTGGGATCTGGTCCAGGCCTCAGTCTGTGGTCATGGAGATTTCATTTCTTTTGTGTTAGTAGTTTGACTTCCTAGGTGCTCTATCTAGTAGAGTGAATATTGTTGTGCTGTGCCCTTTAAGGATAGTTAGGTTCTGGGGAGCTCCCTAATCTCAGCTGTCTATGAATTGTGGAACTAGACTGAATATGGAGATTTTGATTATTGCACATATACCTGTAATATAGTAACATTTGCCCCCAGGAAACTCTATATAAACTCAAGTGAGGCATCAACCCATTTATAGTAAGGGTACACTAATAAGGAAACCCGACAAACAAGAGACAGGCAAATCAACTAGGATGTTATTTCCATGGTCCAAGCACAAAGTGGGCCTGGGGTCAAAGGACCAGGGCTCAAATCCTGGCCTTCACGATCACTATGTGTGCATACTGCTTGTCACATGAATGCTTAATAAATCCTTGTTGACATTCTGGGAAATTGAGCAAGTTACTTCCACTCTGTGCACCTCAGTTTCCACATCTATAAAATGAGAGTTTTGACCTATAAAGCCTAAGAAACAGGATTTAGTGACTATATACAAGGGATAAATTAGGAAGAAATTTATACTTCATGTATTTTCCATACGTGTGTTATAATTTTATATATTATCCCTTTAATGTACTTTATGTCTTACATAAGGTAATTTTTTCAGTTCTTCATTAAACACGCAAAAAATACTTTCTATATTCACAGTACAACAAAAAATGGTGATTGTATATGAATGCATGCATTTCTGACGCTTTTTAAAAGTCTATGACAAATTTACCTTATTACTTTCAAAACTGTCCTGTTCATCTGTGTTTCCTTCTGACTGAATTTTTATAACAAGAAAAATGCTGAATGCTCAAGAGCCCTGAGGGCTACTCCAAGAGAAGGTGGTAAGAGCAGCTAGATAAAGAGGTAGAGACCGACCATAAAGACTGGAAGCCATTCTTTCATCATGTAGTTAATTACAGCTTCAATTGCATCTTCCAATCATATGCTTTCCCCATCCTTCCCTCACCCTCCCACTCCCCCTCTTCCACCAAAAATCCAAAAGCAATCTAAAAGAGATTGGGTCCCATGTGGCCAATTTTCACTTTGTGACCAGAGTTTTACAGGATTCCATTTTTTCTTCCCTTGTCAAATGCAGATGAGATTTCGGAGCAGTTCATTATGAGTTGTGATATTAAAAAGAAGTCAAGGAAGGGGAAAACCATCCAGGGAACCCCAAACCCTGACTTGGAGCAAAAAAAGCCAAAGAGAAAAGATGCACCTGCACTACACATTCCTACTTTTATGACAGGTGACTCAATACTGTCAGTTGTTCAATCTATAAAATGGGGCCAACTTGTTGCTAGGGAATACCAGCCTTAGGTTTTCATCTCTGGTGGGTGTGGGCACTAAGTGGGTAATGGGGAAAGGGAAAGGAAGACCAGAAATATAGTTGGAGCTGCTAGGGCAGCTTTGCATATTGGGTCAGGCTTTAGGAACGAGAGGTGCTTCTGGTACTAGACAGGAGGGAGAAGACTGGAGTAATGTGCAAGGACTTGGGTATTCAATATTGGGATCACAGATTTGGAGCTAAAGGCAGAGGAGGAAATCAAAAGTTTAAGTGATTAGCCCAGAAAATAAGAGGCAAAATTCAAACTTAACTCTTCCTGACTCAAGCCCAGAACTGACTTCATAACACCATTCTGCATAGCAAAATGGAAATAGTGCTGAATCTAGATCTGAAGACATGAGTTTGAATCCTGACTCTGGCTGTGTGACTTTAAATGAGTCACTTAACCTTCATTTCCTCATCTGCAAAATGAAAGTGTTGGGCAAGATCAAGGGATCTTAGCCTTTTGGGTGTTAAGGATCCCTTTTGCAGTCTGGTGAATACTATGTAACCTTTCTGAAAACAATGTTTTAAAGTTCATAAACTAAATGCATAAGATTATAAAGGAAAACAATTATATGGAAATACTGTGATCAAAATTGCATTAAAAAGCAAATTCCCAGAGCCCAAGTTAAGAATCCCTGAGCTAGAGAGTCAGAGTTTCCTTCTAGGTCTGCATCTGTCATCTTATTTCTGAGGATTTGCTTGTGTGTGTGTGTGTGTGTGTGTGTGTGTGTGTGTGTGAGAGAGAGAGAGAGAGAGAGAGAGAGAGAGAGAGAGAGAGAGAGAGAGAGAGAGAGAGAGAATCAGAGGTCTGCTTTGGGAGATCATCAGGACTACTCTGATTACATCTCAGCTATTTTGTGTGCCTCTACAGAGGTGTTTGACCATTTCTCCTTCTCTGTACCTTGGCCCATGCAGGTGTTCTTTCTGAACATTTAACAAAAAGATGCGACATCAACGAGAACCCACCAAAGGGCAAACTGAGTCCAGTTCTTCATAACAGTGACCTGGAGCAGAAAAAGCCAAGGAGAAAGGACACACCTGCTCTCCACATGTCACCTTTTGCAGCAGGTAAAAGAGCAGGAGCAGGGCATCTGAAAGGTGAAAGCTACCACCTAGTCAACAGCCTCACCATCTGGAAGAGGCAGAGACACAGCCTTCATCCAGGGCTGCAGGGGCAGAGGTCAGGGCTGACACCTACTGAAGGCTTTCTACTCCTTTATTTGTGATGGGCAGCAGCCTGGTCCTGACTTTATCTAAGCCTTTATATGTGCTTTGGCTAAAGCTAACTAGTACCTTCCCATGTTATAGAAAGGTGGGTACTTGTAAAACTGCTTATGAAAAAACCCCATATATAGATATATACATGTGTATGTATAAATATGCCTATAGATATATGTATATATATATATATATTGCACATATGTATATATTCATAAGCAGTTTTACAAAGTGTCTACCTTTCTACAACATGAGAACACACACACACACATACACACTTACTCTGTATGTGTACGCACACACATATACTATTGTTCATTTGCTTTTCAAGCATGTCTAATTCGTGACCCCATCTGGGGTTTTCTTGGCAATGATACTGGAGTGGTTTGCTATTTACTTCCCTAGCTCACTTTACAGCCGAGAAACTGAGGCAGACAAGGTTAAGTGACTTGCCCAGGGTCACACGGCTAGTAAGCGTCTGAGGCCACATTTGAACTCAGATCTTCCTGACTCCAGGCTGGATGCTCTATCCACTGCAGCGCCACCTAGCTGCTCTGCCCTGTATATACCATTACTACTACTGATAGTGATGGCATATGCAGAAAGCTTGGAGGTTTGACAGTGATTTACATGCATTATTTTTACTTGACCTTTTTATACATTATCTTACTATCTGGTATAATGATAAGCAATCAAACCAGTGACTGATTCTCCTGAGATTCTCAGGTGGCTTTTCCATATCCTGGAAGTATTTATATCTGCATTTATGGTTTATAGCCACTCAGATTAGTGCTCTAATGCCCCAGATTGGTGTCTACCAATAAATCTTTATTGATTCATGTACAGTCCACTGTGTGAGGGTCTGCTGGGAAAGAGAAGGTGGAGGACCACAAACTCATTTAGAGCAACCCTTCTTTTTAGCAGAGTAACTGAGATCTAGAGTCATACATCTGGTGTCTGAGGAAGGGTTTAAGACCCATTTCATCTATCTACTATGCCATGCTGCTTCTATGGAAGTTAAGTGACTTGCTCAGGGTCATACAACTAGACGGTATCAAAGACAGGACTTGAACCCAGATATTCATGACCCCAAATCCAACACTCTTTCTACTCACCGTGTAGTCTATTCTTGGCCTTCATCTTCATCTCTACCTCTACAGAACTTTGGATTCTTCCCCTGGTATGGCAGGCTCTGATGGGTGAACTTTTGCCTTATATTGCCCAGAACCAGGCATCCACGACACCAGGCTTCTCCACAGTATGCTGTGAGAAGAGATGCATGATCCTTCTCACTCCCCACATTTCCCCTTTAGAATACAAGCTCTTTGATGGTGAAACTCTCTTATTTGCTTATATTTCTATCCTGAGCACTTAGCAAAATGACTCGCAGGTGATAAATGTTCTCTACCCACTCTTCTCTCGTTGTCTCTCTCTCTCTCTCTCTCTCTCTCTCTCTCTCTCTCTCTCTCTCTCTCTCTCTCTCTCTCTTCTTTCTCTGTCTCTCTTTTCTCCCTTTTTCTCTTTGGAATTCTCTGTCTCTATATCTGTGTGTGTGTGTCTGTCTGTCTGTCTGTCTAGCTATATACTAAACCCACTCTTATTTGGAAATTCTATAGTGAGGCTATTATAGGGCTGAAGGCATCAGTGCCTTGTAATGCTGGCAGGAGTGATTGCACATTCTCTATCAAGAGTCTTCTTTAAAGCACCCAGATAGATGACATTTCCCACCTAACTTAGCGATTCAGAACTAGAACCAACAACAGCCTGTTTTACCTATTCCCAATACAGCATTTCATGTAGAAATCAACTGCAGACAATTCATTCAACTCGGAGGCTCATAGATGCAGAGCTAGAAGTCTCTGGAAGGTTCAATACAGGCTCTGTACTTTACAGATGAAGACATGAATGCCTACAAAGATCAAGTGACCTGGCCAGGGTCCCATGGGCCATCTCAGAGGAGGGATGGCAGCCCTGGCTTTCCCAGCTCTATCCACTGGGCAACACTAACATCCCAATCCAATTCATTTGATTCAATTCAGTTCAATGAACTAAGGACAGGTTGGTCCCTTTCATTCACTCTTGTAGCACAGAAGGCTGATTTGAAATATTTGTGCAAATGTCTCATTGAGGAATAGAGAAGGAAAGTCATTCCATTCCTTAAATTTCCTCTGTACTAGAGTCTGTCCTTGGCTGATGGATTTCTCAAGGATTTGTAGGTTGTAGTCAAAATTCTGAACATTATATCCAGAACATATATTATGGTGGTTATTGTGATTGGTTTGTGTGTTTTAGGATTTGTAGGATACTGTCATAGAGGTTCTTGTTCACATTCAGGCTGAACTAGATGGATGCCAGGTTGGGCTGAATGGCCACTGAGGTCCCGTTCAACTGCAAGATTCTCTGGGTCTGTGACCTTCAGCCAGATGGCCTCTGGTACCTTATACTCACCAATGCCAAATCAAGATCCTTTTTTCCCCTCACAGCATCCTCCTCCTGACTTCAGTCTTTCCACCTGTGGCTCCACCATCCATTTAGTCTCCCTTATTGCAATCCTAGGGATACCTTTTGGCTCTTTGTTGTCCTTCATATTTTGTATCCTATCTCACTACATTTCTTTCCTCCTTCCCCCACTGCCTTTCCCACACCCATCCCTTGTACCATTTTACTATTTAAATAGCCTCTGAACAGATCTTACCACCTCCATCTCCTTCCTCCAATTCATCCTTCATTTAACTTCTAGAAATATATTTCTAGTATATTTTTTATTAAAATAATTTTGTTTATATAGTTCTCAAGTCACTCCTGAGCTCAAAAAGCTTTACTGGCTCCCTATTGCCTATTAAAAAACACTGAAACTCTTTCAGGGGGAATTGGGGGTCCTCAGAGTTCTGCTGCTTCCTAGTTTTTCTAGTTTTGCTGCATATTGCTGCCTTTGCCCTCTCTAGGAATAGGGAAGACTCATGATTCTAGTGGTAAAGGGAATTCCCTTTACCAATACAAGTCTTCACCTTATTTTTACAATTACTTTATCTTTAATCTATGGGATAAAACAAGCATTTCCATAATATAGTATACTTTAAAAAATTATTGCACATGAAACTCCAAAACTATCATGTACAACTTGATATTCCTTTTAAATATATTATAAAGTTACCATGTAAAGTTCTCTTTTTCTTTTTTCTTCCCTCTCTTCCCCACCTGCCCTAGAGAAAGTTGCCTTTAAACACAAATGTGTGTATATTATATATATATATATGTATATAGATATATATTTTTATATTATATAAATATATTTATAATTTATAATTATATATACTTTGTTTTTATAATTATATAAATAAAATTTTATATTATATAAATTTTATATTTATACATATGTAAACTCATTCTATGCATATTTCTATCTGCATATGTCCTTTGTAGTTAATCTAGGTATTTATAATAGTCAAAATGACTTAGTTGCCCCAACTTGTTCTTAGAATATTATTGCTACTACTGTATACAAAATTCTCTTGTTTCTGCTAATTTCATTCTTCATTATTTCATGCAAGTCTCTCCATGTTTTTCTAAGATCATTGAGCCCATCATTTATTATAGCACAGGAGTATTTCATCACAATCATATACCACAACTTGTTTAGCCATTCTCCAATTGATGGGCATCCCCTCAATTTTCAGTTCTTTGCCACCACAAAGAAAGCTGCTACAGATATTTTAGAACACATATGCTCTTATCCCTTTTCCCTAATCATCTTCAGAAGAAGACCATTCCTATATATCACAAACAAAACCCTGCAAGAAGACATAGTAAGAAGTAGAACATTTAAAATAGCTCTAGTTGTTATAGAATACCTGGGAGGACATCTGCCAAAACAAACCCAGGAACTACATAAACAAAATTATTTTAATAAAAAACTATTTATGCAAATAAAAGCAGATTTAAATAATTTGAGAAATATTAATTGTAGGCAGAGACAATATAACAAAAATGACAATTTTACCTAAACTAATTTATATATTCAATGCCATCCTGATTAAATTATCAAAAATTATTTTACTGAATTAGAAAAAAATAATAACAAAATTCATTTGGAAGAACAATATCAAGAATATCAAAGGAACTCATGAAAAAAATAAAGGAAGGAGTTTTAGCACTATATTATAAGGCAATAATTATCAAAACTATCTGGTGCTGCCTAAGAAATATAATGGTAACTCAATGGGACAGAGTAGACATACCAATTATAGCAGCTAATATAGTAACCTGGCACTTTCTCTTCAACTTAGTCTCAGCAAGTTGCCTGGGCCACTGAGAGTTTAGGTGACTTGTCTAGAGTCACACAGCCAAGAAGTGTCAGAGACATGACTTAAACCTGGGGTTTCCAAGCTTCCAGGCCAGTTCTCTAACCCACATTACAGGTCCTAATAGGCTTCCTCTCCTTCAAAGCAGACCCCAAATAAATGTTTGTTGGATGAACAAAGATGCAAATGAATATCAGAAAAGATAAGAAATGTCTCATTAGATCCGACTAAAGACAAAAATATTTCCCATTTCTATGGCAGTTTAGAATCCTTTTCTTCCTCCATCTTATTTGATCTTCACAACATCCCCCGAGATAGATGTTAGCATCCCCAAGTTTATTGATGAGGAAATGGAGGCTCAGAGATGATTGGCAGTCAAAGGCCACTAGGTGGTGGAATGGTGAACAGAGCACTGAGCTTTTGAGTTCAAGACTTGAGTTCAAATCCAGCCTCAGCCATTTACTAGCTGTGGGACCCTGGGCAAAACATTTAATTTTCTTTGCTTCTGGTTGCCTTAGTTTCCTCATCTGTAAAGTAGGGGTAATATCAGAACTGCCCTTTCAGGATCATTGTGAGGATGAAGTGAGATGATAATTGCAAAGCTCTTACTGCTGTGGTGTCTGGCGCACAGTAGATGCTATATAAATGTCCGTTATTGTTGTTAGAGAGCCCCAGGCCTCCCCTGATTCCCAGGCAGGACTCCTTTCCTACCACATCATGCTGCCTGAGGCCCCTCAACTTCTACTTGAAATCACCCCTTTTCATCTCTCCCTGGTTTTGCTTAAGTGAATGAACTGCGATCCATGCTACTGATAGAAACCCCTACAGAATGGTGGGTAGGGCAGATGTATTGATCACATCAGATTACCTCCTCCCAGCAGTGCCTCCCCCAAAAAATGGAAGCACATTTTTTTCCTCTGTTCTCTCTCCTAAGCAAACTTACTGTAATCTAAAGCAGAAGACCAAGTAACCTTTATTTATCCTCCTGCCCCAGCTACCAGCATGTTAAGGTGAGGGAGTAGCCCAGCCCTACATGCACTCATATCATATGATTTCTTTATCACATTATTAAGGCACTTAAAGCTTCTCTTGACTTCTGGAAGGTGACTTGAAAGCCCCAGCAGGGAAAGCAAAATAAGCTAATTCTATATGCTATATATTATTTATAACACACATTATATAATCAATAGCCAATGGCTCCATGCAGCTGGCCAACTTTTTTTTCGCTCTATCTCAATATAATACAATGCCACAGCTGTCTAATAAGTGCCCATTAGGTGTTTAATGTGGGGAGCTCAGCACTAGAGATGCAAAGAACAAAACCAAACAGTCCTTCCCTTGAAGAACTTGTATTCTACCTGAGAGAAAACACATGTATCCCACTTGTGTACCTGTAGATTCAATATCTTTATATTTGGGGTTTGGAGGATCAGGCAAGCTTGTGTACAGGGTGATGCCTGCTCTGTGAGGGGAAGGAAGTTTATGCTTCTGTGAGGCAAAGGTAGAAACTGCATTCTGGAAATGAGAGGTCAGGTAAAGGCATGGAGATGGGAACTTGGCTGTCATGTATAGGGGGCAGCTAGAAGGCCAGTTTAACCAGAGCAGAAAGTATGTGAAAGGGAGGAATTTGAAGAGAAAAAAAGACTATAAGAGTAAGGAGGAGGCAGATTGTGGAGAGGTTCAGAATTTTACAAAGCAAGGACCTTGTTTTCAGACTCAAGACCAGGAGAGACCCTTTTCATATGTGCTGGATTATAGTGAACATTTAATGAATAAATATGTTTGTTGAATGAATTGAATATTTACTGAGAGCAGGGCCAACATTTATGGACATGATATATTAGAAAAAATTTTCTAATAATTAGAGGCATTCAAAAGTAGAATGGACCATGGGGCGTGTGGATTGCTGTCTGGGTTCTCCCTCATTAGAGGCCTTCAGGCAAAGGCCACATGGTCACTTGTCAGCTATCTCAGAGGAAGGATTCTTATCCCAATCTGGCTTAGACAAGATGGCTCTAGAATTCCCTTCCATCTCTGAGACTCAGGGATTTTGTCATTTATCACACATATCTCTGCTTGGGATCTAGAGGAAGCAATCTCACTTCCCTAAAACCCAGTGTCTTTTTTGTGAAAATTAGGGGGTCAGACTAAATGGTCCCCCTGAGCTCCCTTTAGGCATAACAAATGGTATTCTAGGATGCAAATGCTTTTTCCAAAGGATCATAGCCACTATAGCAGGACTGAGCCTTACCCCCAGAGCACCCTGGGCTCTGATTGGTCAGCTTGGACTCCCCCTTTATGTGTTGTCTTCCTCCTGTCTCCTTGAGAACAGGAGGTGTTTTGCTTGCTTTTATATGTACCCCCAGCAATTAGGCATAATGCCAGGTGCTAAGTACATAAAAATGCTGTATCTAGTCATCCACCTGTTCTATCTATTTTATCATCTAGTCATCTACTTATCTATCATCTAGCTAGCTGTTATATCTGTGATAGGAGGGAAACTCATGATTCTGTGAGACCTTCCAGAAATGAAAGACAGATCAGGCAAAGGCATGGAGGTGGGAACTTGACTGTCATGCACAGGAGGCAGCTAGGAGGCCCTGTGTGACTGGCCTTTATATGGTGTCTCCCTCCTGTCTCCTTGAGAACAAGGTATGTTTTCTTTGCTTGTATTTGTATCCCCAGCAATAAAGCATAATGCCAGGTACACAGTAAGTGCATAAAAATGCTGTATCTATCCACCTATCCATTCATCTAGCTATCTTATCTATCCATTATAAGAAGACAGATCTATATCTAGAAGTATTTTGACACCATCTAATCCAACCTTAAATGTATAGATTGGTTGTAGTCATAGCCAGTCAGCCCTTTTTAGCAAATCACTATGCGGGGCACTGTGCTAAGCACTGGGGATGCAAAGAGAGGCAAAAGACGGTCCTGGCTCTCCAGGGGCTCCCCGTCTGAAGGAGAGAGAGCAAGTGAACACTGTGCAAATGAGCTGCAGGCGGGATGGACCTGGGAGAATCACCAAGGGAGGGCTGAGATGCAGGATTGGGAAAGTTTCTTGCAGAAGATGCATGAGATGTGAAGGAAGCCAGGGGACCCAAGAGGAGATGAGGGTGGATAGCATTGCATGAATCTGAGGCTGAGGCTCATATCCTCTGTAGCTCCCGGCACAGTTGCCGAGGCTCTGGAAATATCTAGAGGTCTTGTGAGGAAGGGGGCTGCCTCCTGCAGCAGGAAGGAGAGGAAAGCAAGGAGGAGGATGAGCAGCTTGTCCTCATGGCTAGCCTTGCCCCCATGACTAGCCCCACCCCCACCCCAGGCATCCCCGGATCCCACCCCCTACCCTGACCTTGGCCTTCTGAAGTGCACAAATGCCTCTGGTGCCTTCCAGCATTTCCAATGCCTTAGCAGAAGGCTAAAAACCCTTCCCCAAGGTGGAGATTTTGCTGCCCAGAGATTTTTTTTTCTCTTTTCATTATAAAAATCTGCTGATTCAGGGAATCTCATAGTGTCCATTTCCTTCTGTTGCATCATTCTCACACATTCTTGGCACCAAGCACTGCCTCATCAGTGACCCAAGCAGACAGAGATTGGATCTAACATATACACACACGCACACACATGCATATTTGTGTACACATATACATACATATATACATACATACATATGTGTGTATGTGTGTGCACTTACTAATGTATATATGGTGAGTCTCTCTTTATGCACATGCGACATGAAGGGGACCAATGATTTCTACATTGGAGACTCCCAGTGTGGAAATACCATACATCAATGCAGATCTCAACCTGCCTACGTCTTAATCTTAACCTGGAGTCCAAGAATTTATTTTTTTAATTCTTTTAATGTTTTGAAAACACTATTTCAATATAATTATTTTCCTTTGTAATCTTGTGTACTTTATAATGTTCATTTTAAAAATATTATTTTGAGGCGGGGTTCATAGACATCCATAGATTTTCATAATCTATAGACTGCCTCAGGGGTCCATGCCACAAAAAAGGTTAAGAGGGGCGGCTAGGTGGCACAGTGAGTAGAGTGCTGGCCCTGGAGTCAGAAGGACCTGAGTTCGGATCAGGCCTCAGACACTTAACGCACACAAAAACAAAAACCTAGCCGTGTGACCTTGGGCAAGTTACTTAACCCCAATTGCCCTCCAAAAAGCAAAAAAAAAAAAAAAGGTTAAGAATTCGGACTTAGAGGTGCCTGGAAGACATTTTAAATAGTGCGCTGGATTTTGAAGTCAGGAAGACCTGAGTGTAGGACCCTGGACAAGTCCCTTGGTGTCTGTGCTTCAATTTCCTCATCTTTAAAATGAGGATTCCGAACAACATTGTAAAGACAAACAATTTTGAAAGACTTAAGAGTTTGACTTCAAGAGTTCACTGGGAAAACAGGCTATTTACTTCCTGACAGAGAGGTGATAGACTCAAGGTTCAGAAGAAGCCATGTTTTGGGGGGGATATGGCAGATTGGGCAGATTGGGGGATTTATCCTGTTTGACCAGAGATGTTTGTTGCAGGATTTTATTGTTCTTTCTCTTTTTTTTTCCAATGGAGGTTGGAAAAAGAAAAGAATGGAAAGAAATAGAATTTTTAATTGAAAAAAAATTTAATGAAAAGGTTGGATTTGATGGTCCTTCCCAGCTCCTAATGTATGTATCTATTAGATAAGCCCTGAGACCTATAAGGGGTAAGGGACTTGTCCAGGGTCATGTACTTAGTAAGAGCCATAGGTAAACTAGGAAGTTAAGACTCAATGCACTAACATCTCACGCACTAGATTTCCTTAGTTTTCCATTTGCACACACATAACAAAATCCCTTGCACCAGCACATTTGTATGCATAGGCAGACCCAATTCTCTTTATTTATCCATACACATTGTTCTATGATCCTGGTTTTTATTAGCATATTAACTGAAGTATTGTATTTTTGAAGAGCCTCTGAGTAGCTGAAGATTTGGCAGGGATGGAGTTGCTAGCGATAATGATCAGAAAATGGCCTGAGGCAGATGTTCAAAGAGTTATACATGGGTTCTAATAAGGGTGCAAAGAGGAGCTCATAAGCAAAAACACTCTAGAGATGCCTCCTCCTCATTAGCCCTCAACAAACTGAAAACAGGACACAGATTCCTTTTCACCCATAAATCTCCTGCTAAGTACCCTTATTCTACAGGGCCAATGACCTTCCTCCCAACCGGCCCCCTCCCTCCCGCCTCCCACTTCCCAGAATACCCTTCCCCCAGTCACAGATTGTCTCCAGATCCTGGGCCAAGCCAAGGTTTGTCCCCAAAGACCTCCAGCTGTCACCCCTCCCCATCCTGATGAATAAGACATATGGTGCCCTGCTCTCTGTAAGTAGTTGCAGTTCATCTGATCTAGCCTGCTGAGCACAGCTCAAGGGTACTTCAGGCTCTTGGATTATTCTTGCTGGAGCAGAAGGAATTGATCCAAGATGAAAGTCTTTGATTAGATCTATGAGGGTAATAGTGAGCCTTTGTAAATCTCAGCTGGAAAGCTTAGAATTTCCTTCATCACTCTCTACTTGGAAAGCTAAACCTTCTTAGACATATGTTTTCAATTAATGTTTTATTGAACCTTTAAAAATAATCCTTATCACTTCCTTAAGATATCCTCTGACATAATAGAATCTTCCCTTATAATCAAGACACATAGTTGAAGGTAGAAATCTAACCCACTGGCCCTATCTGAGAACCTATGCCTCATTAGAAACAACCTCTAGATGCAGCAGGGGACAAAGTGCTGAAGCTGGAGTCAGGAAGACGTGAGTTCTAATCCTGCTTCAGACACTTATCAGCTGTCTGACCCTGGGCAAATCATGTCACTGTGGCTCTTGCCTCAGTTTCTTCACCTGTAAATGGTGATGATGATAGCACCTACCTCCTCGGCTTGTAGTCAGAATCCCATGAAAAACAAGATGTAAAATGCTTTGCAAACGCTGCAGCCCTAAATAATACTAGCTACCATCATCGTTCTATACTTATCAATCCATGACCTGTTTACCAAGATGAAGCTCCAACATCTGGACCTGAGGCTAATGGGTGATCAGACTTCTAAAGTCTGATTTTTTTCTGCTTTATATTATTGTGGTCATTATATAAATTGCTCTCTTGGTTTTGCTTCTTTTGCTCTGTGTCAGTTTGTACAAATCTTCCTATATTCCTCTGAAGTTCTCATGTTTATTTGATTATTTTTCCCTACAGCAAAATGGTGTTGTTTTTATGACCCATTTTGTGGTTTTCTTGGTTAAGATACTGGAGTAGTTTGCCATTTCCTTCTCCAACTCATTTTACAGATGAGGAAACTGAGGCAAACAGAGTGAAGTGACTTGCCCAGGGTCACACAGCTAGTAGGTGTTAGAGGCCAGATTTGAAGTCAGGTCTGCCTGACTCCAAACCCAGCACTCTGCCTATTATGCCACCCAGCTGCCCAATAGTGTTAAATTATTGCCATATGCCACTATTTGGTTAGCCCTCTTCCTATTGATGGATGGATGGGCACCAACTCTGTTCAGTGCATACAGATACAAAAATGTTACTATAAATATTTGTGTCTGTGGGACTTTTCTCTCATTCTTTGACCTCCTTGAGTATGTATTTAATAATATTATCAATGGGTCAAAGAGCATACAGAATTTAGTGACCTTCTTTTGTGAATTTCTGGGTTTTTCTCTAGAATGCTTAGACCAATTCACATCTTTAAATAGCGTGGACTGGTGGCCCTGTCTTCCCACAGCCCCATCAGTATTTATACAATTTTTATCCTCTTCTGTCTTTCCCAATCAGATGATGAAAAAAATACAGTTGTTTTATTGCATTTGTCTTGCTATTAGCAATTTGTAGCCTCTTTCGTACCATGGCATTTTGCATTTCTTCTTGTGAAAACTGTGTAGTCACATTCTTTGACTACTCATCTATTGGGTATTGATTGCTTTAAATAGGGTGATAATTTGCATTTGCTCTACATACAGCTGAAGCCTTGAGTTTACAAAGTTTTTTCTTCACAATAACCCAGTGAGATTAGTAGTGCAAATATTAACATTTTAAGAAATTGTGGCTTAGAGTAGTATGATTTGCCCAAGGTCACACAGCTATTAAGTGGCAAAGCTAATACTCCACTCTCAGTGTCCAGTGTGGTTTTTTTTTTCTACTCTGCCATGAGGAAACATTCTGGATTTTATCAACATAGTTGAACCCTATTGTTAATACTAGTAACCTATTTACAGAAGAGTATGGCCTTTGTATTCTATTAATGATGTGTGGTTGTAGGGAGGGACTTTGATCCACTGAAAAGAAGGCAAGATTTAGAGGAGTCAAGGGGGTCAAAGACAAGCCTCTTAGCCAGTTTGGTTAACCTCCATTTCCTCATTTGTAAAATGAAGGGGTTGACCTCTGAAAAATCTTTATCTCTAAATTTATGTTGCAAAAAGGAAATTTTGGCTTAATGTAAAGAAAAAATCCCCTAACCATCAGAGCCATCTATGGGGGAAATGAGTTGTCTCAGAAGGTAATAGGCTGACTCCCCCTCTTTGGAGGTCTTTACACAATGGCTTGGATGATGGCCAATCAGATAGGTAGAGGAGAGGGAGCTGGCACCAAGGTCTCTTCCAATTCTGAGACAGACTCTGTGAAGGTCCAATATGAGTGACACAGGCAATAACCATTGTCTAGAAGGAGAGAATGATTAGAAAGGATCATAAGACCATAGAATTCTCTAGATCATAGCACTAGAGCTGAAAGGGACCTCTGAGATGTTTGAGTTCATCCCCTTCATTTTATTTTTTTACTTTTTTTTTTTTGGAGGGCAATCGGGGTTAAGTAACTTGCCCAAGGTCACACGGCTAGGTTTTTGTTTGTGTCTGTTAAGTGTCTGAGGCCGTTGAGTCTGGACTTTGGTGGTAATTCAGAGGTGTCAGTCCCCAGGAATCTAGGGTGTGTCTTCCATGATGGATTACCTGGAATTGTGCATCTGATGGGCTAAACTGAGGGGAAAGTCCAGAAGGGAGGAAAATTGTGAGGTAGGACAGGTTTGCTGTCTTCCAGCATCATGTGACACAGCCAGGCAGTGTGGTGGATAGAGCACTGGGCCTGGAGTCAGAAGAACTGACTTCAATCCTCCCTCAGACACTTGGAAAAGTTATTCTCACCATAAGTTTTCTCATCTTATAGATGGGAATGATGATAACAAAAGAACCTATCTCCCAGGGTTTTTGAGGGGATAAAATGAAATAATGTTTATAAAATTACTTGTTAAATATAAATATAAAAGTACTTTATAAATCATAAAGACTGTCTAAATGTAAGCTATCATCATCATCCTCATCTCTGGTTTCCAAAGAAAGTCTAAGCCACTTTTCATCTGAACCAATGTGAACTACCTCCCACTATGTTTCAAAAGTGAATTATGTTCAAGCTTTCATTTCAGCCAGGCTTTTGAAACTGTTTTTCTACTCCAACAAATATCAGCTAATTGGTAAAGATCCCACACAAACCAAGCAGGGACAGAATCAAATGGCTTGTCATTAAGGCGGCCCGGCAGGTTCATTAATTTGCTTCCACTTTGAATGGAGTCCAGTGTTGAAGAAAGGTCTCTTGTGGGGTTGAGGCTTTTTTGTTCAGGTTTAGATCTTGGTGAGATGATCCAAGCGCTAAAAGACCTTGAATCATAAGAAGAGAAAGGGAAAAAGGCAGCAGTGCTGGTGGAGAGGAAGGAGGGACTTGGCAGCCTGTCAAGTGACAGGGGGGAACACCATCGATGGAAGTAGAGAGCCTTGACCCCCGGTCAGTTTCCCTGATCCTGCTCTCAGATGCATTTTCCTTATTCACTAGGAGCAGCAAAAAACAATGCAGCCCCTTGGCTGACTTCTAAGATGTTTCAGCACAGCAAAAGCTAGAATTGTAGAATTAGAGCCAGGAGGCATGGCAAAGATGGTTGAGAACAAATCAATATTTTTTACAGAAGGAAGAAACTGTTGGTCCAAGAGGACGACTGACTTGCCCAGGAATTGAGATTGGGAGGGTAAAACCTCGGACTTAGGCCTCCTAACTCTGAAAGGCTAGCCTTTCCCTGATGCCAAGCTCAATTTGACCCAAGACCTTTGAGCCCAGATAAAACAGCAAGTGATCTTGATGGTTTTAAAGGACTAAATGCCAAAAGTCAAAGAGGAGAGAACTAGTAATCATGCTCCCTAAATTTCCTCATCCCTTGTATGGGCAGATGTCTCAATCTGTCTGATTCATCTCTGTGAACTGGTTGGAAAAGAAAAGACCCAACAAATGTCTTTAGCTGAAAGCAGCTAAGTAGTCCAGTGGGTAGAGTGCTGGACTTGGAACCAAGAAGATCTGGGTTCAGATCCTACCTTAGACACTTAGTGGCTAAGTGGCCCCGCTCCCCAGGATTGGTGTGTGGACAAAGTTAAATATCGTAAAGCACTTTGCAAACCCCGAAGCACTAAGTGCCAGCTAATATTAGCACTAGACAATAAGAGTGAGATCTAAAATGGCCCTTTGAGGTGATCTGGTACAAATTCTTATCTTATGGATGAGGAAATGGAGGTCCAGGAAAGTCAAGTGACTCACCCAAGGGCAAACAATCGATCATTTTCAGGACCAGGATTCAAACCCAAGAGCTCAGAATTCTTTCCACTGCCCCAAGATAAGCTGACAAAGCTAGCAGACTGATTTCATCTTTATTAATACAAGGTCCCTAAGCCCAGATTATTGTGTTGTTCTGTTTTACAGGCGTGATTCTTCTCCAAGAAGAAAGGCATCAAGTGATTATGGAAGATGAAGAAAAAGATGGAGAAAAGATTCCTATTTAAGACACTTTCCCTCTGAAAGGTCTCACGAAGTGCCTGAAGTGGCTTCAGTAGAGACACAGTGCATATGTGTGTCTCTGCTCCTACTTTCCTGTAGTCAACATGTGTGTATATATATGCATGTACATGTACATATATACACATGTACATACACACGTACATATATGCACATATGAGATGGAAGGTAATTCTGGTTCTTTTTCAGTCTTACTCCTTACCCTTCAGTAGTATTTCCATACTATTGTGTACACCCATGATAAAGAACAATGCCCTTCCTGACTTCCAACCTGCCCCCTCGACCTCCACCTCTGATTATTAATTACCCTATTAATCAATGTGACTTCTGATAGTATCAATGACAGTTTGGGGGAGGGTAAAATTGGGGTCAGGTTCCTGCTGGAGCATAGAGCATTTAACCATCAGACCAAGTCATGAGCCAAAATAAGATGGATCTAATGGACCAGTAGAACTTGCTAAGACACAGAGGTGAGTGGTTGTTTTAACATTGGGGTGAGTCCTCATATCTCGTCCTTGGTGCAGGATTGGGGAACCTGCCACCTCAAGGCCCACATGTGGCCTTCTAGGTCCCCAAGTGGGGCCTTTGACTGAATCCAGTTTGGATTCAGTCAAAGGGCCACACTTGGGGACCTAGATGGCAACATGTGGTCTCAAGGCTATAGGTTCCCAACCCCTGGCTTAGAGTGTGACCTTTATGATGGTCAGAGAAGATTGACTCCAGAACCTATCTCAACAGACAGAGACCTTTGTCCTTACTATCCTTACTGTCAGGAATACTCTCCTTCCTCACTTCTGCTTCTTCATGTCCTTGGCTTTCTCTACAGTTACTTTCCATTTACTTGCTACACATCTTGTGTGTACCTAGTTATTAGCTATTAGAAGAATGTAAGCTCTTGGAGGACAGGGACTATATTTACCTTTCTTTGTGTCCCATAGGGCTTAGTATAAAATCTGGCCCATAGTAGATGCTCAATAAATGATGTTTGAATGACTAACAATATCTGATTAACTTCATAAAACAACTAACTTTATAATCTCAGCCTAAGTTCACATCAAGAGAAAACACTTGTTCAGTCTAAGGCACAAAATAAGTTTCCATGGTTTATTGAAACTGTTAATTCAATCAATGTCCATTGAGCTCTAACTTCTTTCCAGAGATTATGTGCTGTATTAGGGGATTCATTGACACATCCTTGTACTCATATAGGGAATGGTCCTGTGTGACTTCTAGGAGATCTGGGGGATACAGAGAAGAGCAAGAAATATCCCTTTCTTTAAGGAGAAGATAAGACATATAACATAAACTTTCTTAAAGCAAGTTTATGTGAAAAAATAATGAGAGAGGGACAAAGTGCCCTGGAAATTTAGGGAAGATATGTCTACCTACTCCACTGAACACCGTAAACCAAAGGGCATTTGCTGGTTGGTTATTAATTTCTGAATAATGAAAATGAATGAATGAGCATTTATTAAGAACTTGGTTATTAATTTCTGAATAATGAAAATGAATGAATGAGCATTTATTAAGAACTTCCAATGTGCCATATACTGTGCAAGACACTAGAAGAGGTGAAACTGAGGCTAAGGCATTATGATGTAAATTTGGACTATCATTATCATAGTCATTAGGGATTAGAAGTACCTTCAGAGATAATTTCTTCCTTCCTTTTAGAGCAAGCATTTCCTAAAAAGAACACCCACTGACATCAAAGAAAACTGTATATGTTAAAACATTCATTACCAAAGAAGCCACTACTCTAATGAAAAGAGCCCCAACTCTAATTGGCCAGCTAAAGCAGGAAATTGCTCACCAAACTTGGGTTTCCATGAGGACAGGAGACAGGCAATTTGTGAGACTTTGCTGCACTTCAAAAATGCCAAGGAACTTTCTAGCCCTCCTTTGAATCCAAGCCCCCTTTCAAAGCCATTGGCAGAGATCACAGCAGCCGACTTCTGATGCCTAATTATCACTTAGGCAGACTGGAGTTATTGTGGGATAATTTGGAAGGAGAAACATAAAGGACTCAAGCAGAGTTTTCTTTCAAATGCAATTTCTTTTAGATGCCTGTGTTGTTGCTGATGTTGTCTTAAGCCAGAATAGATTGGGGGGGGGGGGGACTATGTGGTTTTGAAAATTGAATGCAATTATTTCTGTTAACTTAAAGTTGCCCTTTTGTAATTAATATGCCAGATTCTATGCCACCCTTGGACCAATGATGTGCTCAGACACCTTGCAAGTCATAGATGTGCAAATAGAATTCAGAAAATTCCATGATATGTATAAAATCAAAGACACAGTTAATACATAAATCTGAACTATCCCTATTCCATTACTGATCGTGTGAGAGAGGCTTTGACCTAGCTTGCCAGTCAGTATTTACAGAGATCCAAGACTACACACAGACCAATTCTATTTGCCAAATATGGGCCCATCCAGCAAGTTCTGACTACTTGAAGGACAACATCATTTGTAACTGCCTTCAATCAAGTTCAACATTATTCTTAAATTGGGTACCAAAGGAATGTTTTAAGTACAAAATTAAATTAAAACCAAGAAACTGCTAATCAGCATGTTCTTCTGGCTATGTGACAAGAGGAAACAGGTGTTCCTTCCTATACTTAGTAAATAAAGCCCTGGGAAAAAGATACAAAATGTAAATCATATATCATAAAATCACTCTTTTAAAAAAGGCTTTGCAAATTTAAGTCTAACCATTAGCTTTTTAAAAAGGCTTTGCAAATTTAAGTCTAACCATTAGCTTACCTGCTTTTTAAAGCTATACTTTGTTTAAGGAATACTTGGAGAGCCCATATCTTTGATGGTGAGCCTTCAGAAAAGCTACCCCAGGTTAAAAAGTTCTCTATGATTTAATAGTCAATCAAAACCTTGTCTCATGAGCCCCCACCAATGTGTTTATTTTACTAGTCAGCCAGTAGACACAATAAGTTCTAAGTAAAGATATTTAATGAAACAGCATAGTAAGAAAAAAAAAGTAGCAGTATAAGGCACCCCCTCAGTCATAAACTTGGGTCACATTGTCCCATAAATTCATCATTTCTGGTTAATATATATAGGCATTACATGTTCCCTGTTTGTAGAAAACATATATGGTCAGGTCACACATGTGAACAGGCAACTTGTTTCTGTGATGACATAGAGCCACTGATGTGTTCTGGCAAGATTGTTTCACTTGTATTCCTCCCCACTGGGCATAGTAAGACTTTTCCATGCTTATATTCATCCACTGTTATTTAATGAACTTCAGCTATGTTCCTCAGGGGGAATGCTCCATCTTTCCCTATAGGAGAAGAAAATTGTTCCTTTGGATAGAAGTCCAAAAAGAAAACTTCAAAAATTTTTAGAAGTGCCTTAATACCCCTAGTCAGCATTTTCATACATTGACAACAGAACCCAGCAGGAGGAAATAAAAAAGACATTCTATTTAAAATACTTGGGACTCTACCTGCCAAGACAAACCCAGGGACTACATGAACACAATTGCAAAACACTATTAATACAAATAAGGATAGATCTAAACAACTGGAAATATATTAATTGCACATGGATAGGCCAAGCCACTATGATAAAAATGACAATTCTGCCTAAATTAATTTACTTATTCTGTCCCATAGCAATTAAACTACCAAAGAATTATCTTATAAAGCTAGGAAAACTATTAACAAAATTCATTTCAAAGAACAAAAGTTTCAAAAAATCAATGAAATGATCCAGGAATGGTCCAGGAATCAATTGGAAAAATAAATGTGAAGAAAGGTGGATTGGCAGTACCAAATTTCAAACTCTATTACACAATGGTAATCAAAAAAACAATCTGGTACTGCCTAAGAGAGAGAGGTGGATCAGTGGAATAGATTAGGTACTTGATATATAATAGTAATCACCTGTAGTAATCTAGCATTATATAAAGATCCAAGCTTTTTAGCCAAGAAATCAGTATTTGACAAAAATTTCTGGGAAAACTGCAAAGCAGTTTGAAAGAAATTTGACATAGGCCAACAATTCACACTGTATACCAAAAGAAGGCCAAAATGAGTATGTGATTTAGACATAAAGGGAGATATCATAAGCAAATTAGGAGAGCATGGAAAATTTTACCTGTCAGATATGTTGATAAAGGAAGAGTTTATGATCAAACAAGAGATAGAAAGACTGACAGGAGATAAAAAGGATCATTTTGATTGCATGGAAATCTATTTTGCACAAACAAAACCAATGCAGCCAAAATTAGAAGGAAAAGCAAGAAACTGGGGAAAAGGATAGCAAGTTTCTCTGATAAGAACATCATTTCTCAAATCTATCAGCCAAATTTATAAAAATAAGAGCCATTCTTCAATTGACAAGAGGTCAAAGGATACAAAAATGCAGTTTTCAAAAGAACAATGCAAAGCTACCAATAGTCACATAAAAATGCTTGAAATAACTATTGATTATCAAAATATATTACTAAAACAACTTTGAGGTACCATTTCACACCTTTCAGATTGGCTAACATGATAGGAAAGAAAAATCATAAATGGGGGAGAAAATGTGGAAAAATCAGGACACTAATGCACTGTTGGTGGAGTTATAAGCTGACCCAACCATTTCAGAACCAGAACAATTAGGAACCACAACCAAAAGGCTTTAAAACTGTGTATACCCTTTGATGCAGCAATAGCACCATTAGGTCTGTATCCCAAAGAAAGCAAAGAAAAGGGAAAATGATGTATCTATAAAGACATATTTACAGCAGTTCTTTTTTGTGGCAGGAAAGAACTGAAAATGGATGGAATGCCCATTGATTGGGAAATGGTTAAATAGGTTGTGCTATAAATGTAATAGAATACTATTGTACTAAAAGAAATGATGAATGGGATGTCTCCAGAAAAACCTGGGAAGACTTATATGAATCAATGCAAAATGAAGCCAGCAGAATCAGGAGAACATTGTACACAGTAAAAGGAATATTATAATAGTAGACTATAAAAAACTTAGCTGCTCTTATTGATACAGTAGTCCAAGACAATTCCAAAAGACACATGATGAAAAATTTTATGTACCTTCAGAGACAGAATTGATGAATGCTGAGTATAGATTGAAGCAGATTTTTTTCCACTTTCTTTATGTTTCTTGTTCTTTATTGGTTTTATTTTGCAACATGACTTATATGGAAATATGCTTGGCATGATTTTATATGTATAAGTGGTACAATATTGATTGCAGGCTCAATAGATGGGGGAAAGAATTTGAACCTCAAAAGTATTTTTAATGAATGTTAAAAAGAAAGGAGAAAAGAAAGGAGGATGGAAGGAGAGAAAGAAGGGAAACTAAAGTAAAATAAGATAAAGTAAAACAGAAAAAGGAATGATAATAATACATCTGCAAGAAGGCCATCCCTTTGATGCCTAAGTAGGATGCGATAGAATAATGGGTGCATCATTAAATTGGTGATCATTTTTCACTGTTGCCAGTTCCTCTGCCCTCTCCTTTTAAAATTATTTTTAGTCAACCAAAATCTGCCTTATCTTCCTTCCACCTCCCTTCCCCTACACCTCCAATTGAGAATGTAAGAAAAACAAAATCCCTATTACAAACATGTGTAGTTGAACAATATAATTCCCATATTCACCATGTCCAAAAAAAAAGTCTTAACCTGCCCTCTGAGTCCTTCATCTCTCTATCAAGAGTAGAGGTAGCATGTTTCATTGTAAGTCTTCTGGAATCATGGTTAGTCATTGCACTGATCAGATTTACCAAGTCATTCAAGGTTATTTATCTTTATAATCTTGTTATTGTATAAATTGTTCTCCCAGTTCTGCTCATTTCACTCTGTATCAGTTCATACAAATCTTCCCAGTTTTCTCTGAAACCATCCTTTTCATAATTTCTTACAACACAATGATATTCATATGTTATCACTTGTTCAGTGGATAGAGCACTAAGCTTGGAATCAGGAAGACTTATCCTCATGAGTTAAAAGTTGGCCTCAGACACTTCCTAGCTTTATTATCCTGGGAAAGTCATTTAATCGCTGTCTGCCTCAGTTTCCTCCACAGTAAAATAGGAGAGATAGCAGTGCCTTCCTCCCAGGTTTGTTGTGAGGAGTTCTTAGCACAGTGCTGGCACATAGTAGGCACTTTGTGTAAATGTGGAATCACTTTCCTTTTCTTTCCTGAACATGTATTTCACTCTTGTGGTACTTTCTACGTTTACCCAATTCTCCTTCCCCACCTACCCCACCCCCACCAGACTCTGGATGTATTTGTGTGTGCCTCTGGTTTGGAGGAAATTATTTTATAACCACTAGACTTGCTGTGCTATTTGAGTAATTGCCTTTGCCAAAGAACTAAGTTAACTGGCTGACTATTTTGTGGATGCACATTGGTAGGGGCCTGTGAACTAGTAAGGACAGTCACTCACAGAGTTACCCTTAAAACCCTCAAAGCAGTAGCAGTCACCCCTCAGGACTTAACCTGACAATGTTGGTATAGATGGGTAGAGGACGGGGAGGACAAGAAGGAGGAGGAGGAGGAAGGTAAGGAGGGGAGGAGGAGCTGGAGGGGGGAGGGTGGTAGCAGTGGCAGTGGCAGTGATGGTAATGGTATTAATAGTAAAAACTAATAAGAATAATAATAAGATGGACCATGACTTCTTCATGACAACTTGGCACAAATTGGCCCACTCAACTGACTTTTCCCTTTGTGTCCAATTCTGTAATAGTCTCTATTCTAAGGGATTTTAGAATATGATATCATGGATCCCAGAGAACCTATCCTTCTCCTAATACAAGAAAAGTTTGGGTTTGCCAAAAAGCTGATCTGAGGCCTGTCCATGTTGCTATCAACCAAGAAGAAACTAATGTCCCTCCCTCAAACTCAGATTCCTATCTGTTCAGAGGAGGCCCCAGGCCTCTCTCACCCACTGACCATGAAGTTGCCCTCCTTCTGGGGGTCTTCTAGGTGTGAGCATCCATGCATTTGACTTAACCCCAAGCCTCCCAAGCTTAACTCAATGAGTGGCTGTGTGTATGTGTGTGGGTAATGGATGGGTTTTAATATGAGATGTTTACACTTTCAATCTGGGCTGTACTCCATGCCTGCTAGAACAGGAATGAAGTCTCCCACGACTCCTCGAGTCGAGCAGAAGCCAAATCTCAGCCAGGCTTCTGCGGCTCCATGCCGAAATGCAGCAATAAAAAACAGACTAGCAAATCAGCTGGGTGCAGTTCTAAACAAATCCACATTCATAATTTGTAACTGTGTCGCCATTACAAAACCCCTCCTGGAGTGTGGTGCCAACCATGGAAGAGAGGTTGTTATTGAAGACTTTGGTGAAGGATCTCTCTACCTGGGCCAAAGAAGAACACATTTTTGCCTTCTTATTTTCAATACAATTCAGCTCAACAACATTGTTTTGGAAGCGGTTGAATAATTGAACCCAGCGAGCAGTCATGAATGGCTCGTTTCAATTCATTTCAGTGTTTCATTTTCTGCTCCTTGTATCCCCAATGCTGAGCATGGCACATTGCATATTGTAAGCATTTAATAAAGTCTTATTCATTCATTAACTCATTTATTTACTCTTTTATTAAGGGCCTGTTATGTTCCAGGCACCATGCTAGGCAGGAGGGACATGAAGGCAAAAATGAGACACTTCTCTACAATAGTGGAGCTTATGTTTCATAGGGGGCACGTCATGTTGATTAATCACTCAACAAACATGTAGTAAGTACTTACTTACTGTTATGTATCCAGCACTGAGCTTAACATTGGCAGTACTAAGAGAAAAGTAAGAGAATCCTGCCCACAAGAGCTCATGTTCTACTGGGCTGATATATTCAGAAAATATACAAAATAAATTCAGAATAATATGCATTTTTATTCTGATGATGCTCAGAGATATGTAAACAAAGATTTTTTGAGGTTTTAGAGTCCTAACAACTGTGGGGAATCAGGGATGTCTCAGTACAGGGCAGGGGTGGGAACCCTGTGGCCTCGAGGCCATGTATGGCCCTCTAGGTCCTCAAGTGTGTGGCTCTTTGATTGAATCTAAACTACACAGAACTTATTAAGGCCTCAAGACCACAGGGTCCCCACCCCTGGGGTGGTAGATACCACTTGAGCAGCACTTTGAAGGAAGTTAGGGAGCTTATAAGGAAAAGACAAGCAGAGAGTCCCTGCCAGGAGTAGGGAATGGGGCCAGAGATTAGAGGATCATGGGATCATAGATGCTGGGCCAGAGCTAGGGACCTTAGAAATTATCTAGTCCAATCGACTCATTTGATAGATAAGGAAACTGAGGCCCCAAGAAAGTGAGTGACTTGTCCAAGGTCACACAGTAGAAATGGACAAATTAAACTGAAATTAAACTCTTGGTCTCCAAATCTGGTGCTCTTTCCCAAGCTCCCTCCCAGGGCTCGGGGAGAGGAGGCAAACCTTGAGCCTATCTTTTTGTCATTATGTCAAGTATAAAGTTATTACTTAGAGAAGCAAATCTTGTGGTGCTACTAAACATGGCCCATCACCTAAATCAGTGATTAACACCCTCTAGTTTTTTAAAGCAAAGGTTCAGTTCCATTCTACATGAAGTCTTTTCTGAAACATTCCCCCTCAAAGCTGCTCATGTGCTCCCACTAAATCCACCTTGTACTGATGTTATACATGATCATAATGTACATCCTAGTAGACGGTAAGCTTCTTGAGGGCAGGGACTGTTTAACACTTTTATCTTTAGCTTCTAGAACCTAGCACAGAACCTGCAACAAAACAGGAGCTCTACCCCAATTCCAGAGGGCACATGATGAAACGAGGTTAACTGCCTCCTGAATAAGAGGTGATAGACTCAGAGAGAGACAGACAGAGCTGGATAATGGGGCAATTCTGTTGCTTGGCTATACTTGTTTGTAAAGGAGGAGGGGGCTGTTTTTCTTTCTTTCTCAGTGAAAAAGACAAGAGGAAGAAAAGGCAGATTTTCATCTAGTGAGAAAATTTAATTTAAAAAATTGCTCATTGATTAATTTGCTAAGTGAGATCCCTTCCAAGAGAAATTATAGGCGGTGATCTTGGCATAACAAAAGAGGGTTACAAGGTCACTGGTTCTGCCAACCAGTTTGCATTAATTATTTAATTCAATTTGTCAGACTATTACAAATAGTCATTATGTAAGGAGAGAAAAATATCCAATCCCATTTCATTTCCAGTGAATAGTGAAAGATCACACACAGCCCCAGAAACGGGCAAGGCAAGATGAAAGATAAAACCAAAGTCCAGGTCTATACCTGTAAGGAACAGAGGCTGACATGAATTCTTCCCTGCCTTATGAATAATCCATTGATTGAATTGTGCCCAGTTATTTGGGATATGAACATATTTGGATGGAAGAAATCAGCAAACACAGAGGTCAGGGATTGTAAATATATATCAGGCAATGGATGTGCATTAATTATATGTTTACTTGGTGCCATGCATGGCAGATGGGTCCAAAGGGATATTTGTGGATGTTAGACTATAAGGGAGAAGTCACAGAGTTCTAAGGAGTATGGGACCATGACAAGTATGAGAACATAGGGTGGAATCCTGACTCTGCTATTTGATTTTCAATCTGTGTGTCCTTGGGCAAGTCATTTCCCCATTTGATCCCTGTTTTCCCATCTGTCAAATGAGGTAGTTAGATCTAATGATCTCTGATGATTCCATTTGAAATTGCAAATATGGTATGTACAACTTGCAATTCCTTTAAAGATATAATAAAGTGATTATGTATATTTTTTTCTTCCCTACTACCCCCAGCCTAGGGATGACTATCACTGCATACAAATGTATACATATACCTATACATATATATATACACATATGTGTTTGTACACACATACAGACACACATATGTATTATACATGCATATGCATGTGTATGTATGTGTGTGAAACCACTCTATATCTATATTTCCATTTGTCAGTCCTTTCTCTGAATGCAGATAGTTTCTTCCTTCATATGTCCTTTGGAGTTAATCTTGGTATCTATCATAGTCAAAATGACTTATTTGCTCAAAGCCATTCTTAAAACAATATTTCTGTTGCTGTATACAACATCCTCTTGGTTCTACTCATTTCATTTGTTCTACTTGGTTCTACTCATCATCATATCATACAAGCACAGTGTCTTAAATGTGAGTATCCCCTAAATGTTTTTTGGATTGGATGGCATGGTAAGTTTGTTTAGAAGACATTATTGAGACATTAAGAATTTTTTCTTCATGAGCATTGCGAAGCTCCCTCCCTAGCCAACAAGGCCCATTCTGGGACAGCAAGCCTGAGTTGTAGCCCATTTCCATGACTATACTGGAAATCTCTCAAGTTCAGCTGAACTCTCCAGCCCATGTACTCCTCTGACACAGTCTTTAAGAGTTCCTGATCACCTCTATACAACAGTGAAACCTGGAAATAGGACTCTGAGGGGGGAAGATGCTGCCTTCATCCTTCTTCCATTTTGTGGAGCTCACTTGAGCTGATTGTGACAATCTATAAAGATCTATTCAGATCCTGACAGTGGCATGCAACTTATGAGTGTGACCCCTCCTAGCACTGAAGCATGTGAAATCCACCAATGCTTTTACCTAATCATAAGTATAAAATGTTGAATGAAATGGGTGAATTGGAGAAATTTCCTATTTTCCCCTCCCCAATCAAATGGGGTTGAAAACTGAGAAGCAGACAGATCTCCCATTCCTCCTTGAAATGCACTTTGCACATGGTTAGTGTTCATAGCACTACAACAACAAGCAGCAGGAAATACACCCTCATTGCAGGGACAAGAGCAGGGCAAAGGAAGAGTTCATGCCAACCTGGCATCTGGCAGCTACCTATTTCATCTAATTATTCTTGCTAACTAGGCATCAAATTGTGTTGTGCCATCAACTCCCCTGGGTTCAATTATAATCTCTATGCAGATGACACCCAGATCTCTATATCCGGCCTCAGTGTCTCCCCTGAGCTACCATCCCCTATCACCAACCAGCTACCAGACGTATCACACTGGATGTCCCAGAGCCATCTTAAATACACATTCCAAAGAAAAAATTCATTCTCTTCCCCTCCAAGCTCAGTATTTTTCTGTCTCCATTCTCCATTCTCCCAGATTCACAGCCCCAGTCTCATTCCCAACTCCTCTCTCACACTAACACCACTGAGATCTGGTCTGGTGCCATATTTTATAGAGTCTACCTCCTTAATAGAGTTCACCTAAATCTTCTCTGTTCATGCAGCCACTGCTGTCATTCAGGTGCTCTTTAACTCTCAACTGGATTCCCCAAGTCTCTCCCAAATCCCATCTACCCTCTACTCAGCTCTCCAATAGGTCAGGCAGAGGTCTGGCTATGTCATGCCCCCATCCTCCACCTGACACTCAGCAACCTCCACTGATGCCCTGTTGCCTCAAGGACTAAATCCCATATTTCTCCCATTTGACATTTTAAGCTCATCACAATCTAGACGCTTCATGGATGCCCAGTCTTATTGTCCTTTAGTCTCCTCCTTGCATTCTGCATCCAGCCACACTGGCCCACTTGGTCTACACATGTCTCCCCATCTCCCAACTCCATACTTTTGCACTTGCTTGTTCTTCTTACCTGGAATGTTCCCCCTCCTCACCTCTGCCTCTTGGAATCCCTGATTTTCTTCAAGGGCCACCCACTCAATGAAGATTCTCAGTCCACCCCCCCCCCCCCGCCCCGCCAGCTCCCAGGACCCTCTCTACCCAAACTACCTGCCATTTGTAGATAGAGGTTATATAAGTATATGGTGTCCTCTCTCCCATTAGAATAGGAACTCCTTCAGGACTGTTTAGCTGACTTTGGATCCCTAAAATATATACAGCGACTTATATACAGTAAGCCCTCAATAAATACATATTGCATGCTGGGGTCATCAACTCCATCAACATTCCATTCCCCTAAGTATAACTCCAAATAAGCCACCCTATTTATATATCTTCTCACAAAGCCCAGTACTTTTGGCTTTGGATATTAGATCCCCACAATTTTGAAATGCTTCTAAAACAGACAAATTCATTTCAGTTCCTGAAAAGAGAGTAAGGGATGGGGCCCTTACAGGAAGGGTCAGAATCAGGATGTCTCGCAAGGCAAGGAGACCCTGGTGTCAAAACTGATTTGGGGAATTGATTCCATGATTAGAAATAAAAGGCCCCTGCTAGCCCTAGACATGGCTATTGACATTACCTATGTGGTCTCTGTCCTGCTGAAAACAAAGAGTTAGGACAATGTCTCTCTATTACTTTGTAGGTAAAGAGGAAACATCAGAAATAAGGCATTAGCTGAGAAGTGTAGCAGTAAACAAAGGCCTCAGCTAAGAGAGCTTTGACAAAAGGCCCAGGCATTTGCCTTCAGCTTTAAAAGATTTCTTCTGAGAGAGGAAAACTGAGGCAATTTCCCAAAGGCAAGAGCAGCCCACTCTGCCACAAACATGGACTGTGAAACAGAGAAAGAAAGATAGACTGGGGCTTCCAAAGGAGAGAAGCCTCAGTTCTGGCCCAGGGAGAAAGCAAGGCCAATGAAGAGAATTAGCAAAGATCCCCATAGCCCCAAGCACTAGGAATTTGTGTGTGCACCTCCTGGCCACCTGACTCACAGTGAGAACAAATGTCAAGCCCATGGGCATCCTCAGAACTGACCCAAAGGACAAATCCTCCTACAACTTGGTGCCACCAGATCTGCTGCACTCGAAGCTTAGCTTTCACTTATGTAGCCCTTTGTGCAAAGGGCTGGGGTCCCTCAAGACAAGGCCAAGGAGCCGACTGTTCCAGCCAAGCTCTGATGAGGAGACAGTCCCTGGACCAGTTTTGGACGGTTCTGAGAAGAAAACCAAAAGGTGAGCCATCAAGTAAAAACTATTATTCAGTCATTCAGTCTTGCCTGACACTTCATGACCCCATGGACCATACACTCCATAAGATTTTCTTGGCAAAGATAACAGAATGTTGTCCTACTTCCTTCTCCAGTGGATTAAGGAAAAGAGAGGTTAGGGTACTTGCTCGGGGTCACATAGCTAGTAAGTGTCTGAGGTCAGATTTGAAGTGGGGTCTTCCGGACTCTAGGCCCAGTGTTGCATTCACATTGCTGCCTCCTGGCAAGACCAAGTGACCAAGTGTAAATTTCCATTGAACCAATATTTACTAAATACCTATTCTTGTGGGAGGAGCATCATGGCCTAGTGGCTAGAGGACTTAGTAGTGAAATGCTAGAAGGGGAAATAAGGAATGTGGAGTGTGTCCATTCCTTCTTCTCTTGGTCCAGAGTGTGTGTGTTTGGGGGGAAACGAGACAGTGTTAGGAAAGGAATGAACTAGAGAACTAGGAAAGTAGGCAGAAAAATGCAGCATCTTTTGGTTGAATAAGTGCAAAAAGATGGAAAAAAGATGAAGAAAGGCTAATAGAAAGGGAAGTCTGTTAACAAAAGAATCACATTCCATAGGGCAGTAGAGGTAGAGGAAAGAACAGGGATGCTAAAGGAGCAGGACTAAGATGGACAGGGATCCGTGAGTGGCGGCAGAGTAAGGCGGCTTTCTCTGAGGCTGGGGTGAATTGAATAGTCATAGGATGATGGATTTGTAAACCCTTGTACTTCCTGTATCCCCAACCCCACCCCAACTTCACACATAAACCTTGATTGATTTTGCCCCCAATGTCAGAATTCCTAGTTATGACTCTGTTCCAGCTTGTGAGGATATGGTTGGTGTGCAGACAGACCAGTCATAATGAGAATAAATCCAGGAAACAAACACATCATTGTTATCATGGCTGGGATCAAATGAACCCCAATGGTCAGGGCCCTGTTAATATCTCATTATCAAGAACAATCACTCCAATTAATAGACTGAGTATGATTTAGGAATTAATATGCCTTGATGAAACTTTCCAACTTGTATAATAGAGTTTGGAAAGATCCCACACTGGTGGTCAGAAAAGGCATCCGTTTAGTTTGCCTCCTTCCCCCCTAAAAATGGGTTCTCTGTTAGGAAGATGAAATATTTCTACCCACTAAAGATGGACAAAGTAGAGACTTCAATCTTCTCTCACAATCTTGAGCTGTGTAGCCCATCTTTCCAAGCCACCACTGCCACCTGCTGGAAACATTCTCAAATTACCTACCCAGGAATCTTCAACACCTCACTATTTACCTATTGGGAAAACTCATGAATTTGGATAATGTGATTGGACAATCTCCTCATATGAACCAAAGATAAAAACAAGGACAGGCCAGTGAGGATTAATGGAAGACTTTGGCATGATTTGATAAAAATAAGTGTCAGAAGTACTAAAAATATACTCAGGGTAGTGCTCAGAAGAACTCAGAGGGAAGTTAAGGTCAATGAGAAAACAGCTTTAGTTATTTTTGAAGGAGAAAGTCAAGGCAGATAGGATGATAAGTGATAATAGAGATAAAAGAATTGTTTGCTTCTGTTTTCTTTGTCAAGGGGAATGATCTTTGCTCTGGAAAGGATGAGGAAAATGGCTGACATTTTGGGGAGCGGGTACCCATGATAAGGCTATAAACAAAAAAAGAAACCTCCTGGCAATTTCAAACATATGAAGGAGATCTTCATGTTCTGAAAGTACTAACAGATGTGATGGCTGAGTCACTTTCGATGACATTGGAAAGATCCCGGAGAACAGGAGAGGCACAAGGGGACAGGAGAATAGCAGCTGTCCCCGTGTTTAAAAATAGAAAAGAGAAGATCCACTATGAATCATAGGCTAGTGACCTTGACTTAGACCTGGGAGAAATTATGGAAAGGATTATCAGATCAGATACCATCAGATAGTAAACATCTATAAAAAAGAAATAGTCATTGCAAAGACCCCCAAAGATGATTTTGTAGAGAGTAACACACAGCATCCTAACCTTACTTCCTTTTTGGGCAAGCTTATTAACCTCACAGGTCAGAAGAATATATGTACATGCACACACACATATGTACACATAAACTACACACATACCTATATGTGCATATATATTATACACATGCATGTATATGATATGTGTATATATAGGTATGTATGTATACACACACATACATCCTGATAAACATATAGATTAGATGACAACAATATTAAATAGATTCCAGATAGTTTAAATGGTAGATTTCAAGAGCAGTCATTAATATATCAGCTTCAAACTGACAAGAAGTCTCTAATGCAGTGCCCCAGGGATCTGTTTGGTTCTGTGCTGTTTGGCATTTTTGTCATTGATTTCAATAAAGGCATAGATGGAATGCCTATCCAATGTGAACTTAGCTGGAAAGGAGGGCTAATATATTGGATGATAAAGTCAGTTTCCAAAAAGATCTTAAAAGGTCAGAGAATATAAATCTAATGAGATTAATTTCATTAAGATCAAATGTAGAGGGAGTCACTGGGTGTAGACCCGGAGGGTGTAGAAAGGCCATGGGCAGCTCGGCCAGTCAACTCTCCAAGGAGCTACTGACAGAGTACCAGGAATTAACGTTCCTGATGAAGCAGGAGATTCTCCTGGCCCACAAGAGGTTTAGTAGTCTGCTTCCTCAGGAGTCTCGGAATGTGGAAGATTCTCTGAGGGTCCGAGTATCTACTGAGCAGATCTTAACACTTCCAGAGCTTAAGGCCAACCCCTTCAAGGAACGTATTTGCCGTGTGTTCTCCACAGCACCAGATAGAGACAGCTTGAGCTTTGAAGACTTCTTGGACCTCTTCAGTGTCTTCAGCGATACAGCTACCCCTGAAATCAAGTCCTACTATGCCTTCCGCATCTTCGATTTTGATGATGATGGGACCTTGAACAAAGATGATCTGAAACAGCTTGTGAACTGCCTCACTGGGGAGGGGCAGGACACTCAACTCAGCTCCTCTGAGATGAAGCAGCTCATTGAGAATATCTTAGAAGAGTCTGACATTGACAGGGACGGTACCATCAACCTCTCAGAATTCCAACATGTTATCTCCCGTTCACCTGACTTCACCAGCTCCTTTAAGATTGTCCTGTGATGGGTACTTGCAGTGTCTGGCTACACAGGTAACCCGTTCTTTGAGATATTCTCTTCTATGCAATGACCTCACCTGCAGTGCCAACTCCTTGCAAATGGTCGCCATGCCTGGGCTAGCCCTGAGGCTTGTACTGAGGAATCCAGCCCCCTGGGCTCTCCTCTCCTCACTGCCATTGTGACAACACAGTTCATGTTTATACTAATCGATAATAAATATTTGGAACTTTAAAAAAAAAAAAGATCAAATGTAGAGTCATATTTTAAAGAAAAAACAGCTTCACAAATATAGGCTTGGTTTAGATGACATATTGTCCAACAGCAGTTATGTAAATGATCTGGGGATTTTAATGGACTACCAGCTTAGTATCAGTCAGTAGTGACTCCCCTGCCCCTTTCTCCCCTTGGGGGAAAACAACAACAACAACAACAACAACAACAACAATGAAATCTTGAATTGTATAAGGAGGGCCATCTCTAGCAAGTAATAAAGAAATGACAGTCTCTTATTTCCTGTCTCCTAGTCAGCCTGCTTCTAGAGGATTCTGTTCAATCTTGGATGCTGTAATTTAGGAAGGAAATTTATAAACTGGCGAGTGTCCAGCAGAGGGCAACCATGAGAATGAAGCATTGACTTTGTATGAATC